>CM046663.1:125978857-126053298 GCA_025594165.1 Tamias sibiricus | reverse complement strand
TCATATATATCCTTTATTATGGTTGAGGTGAATTCCTTCTATCCCTAGTACCTCCAGAGTTTTTAACATGTATGTGTGCCATATTTTATCAAAGGCCTTTTCTGCCTTAATTCATGTTTTTAATTTTATTTATGTGGTGAATTTCATTCATTGATTTATGTATGTTGAATCAACCATATATCCTTGGATGAAATTCACTTGATCATGATGTTTTATTTTCTTGATGTGTTTTTGAATGTGATTTGCTAATAATTTATTAAGGAGTTTTGTGCTTATGTTCATCAGGATATTGGACTATAGTTTGCTTTCTTGATGTATCTTTGTCAGGTTTTAATATCAGTGTGATGTCGGCTTTATATAATGAATTTGGGAGCGCTCTTCCCCTTTTTATTTCAAGCAGAATTAGAGGAAGGTTGGCATTATTTCTCTTCTTTCTTTCTTTCTTCTATTATTTATTTATTTTCGTGAGTGTGTTTGGGGGTGTAGGGTGGCCAGGGATTGAATCCAGTGTGCTTAAACACTAAGTGAATTCCCATTCCTTTCTTTCCTTTTGTTTTGAGACAATGTCTTGTTATGTTGTTCATAGTCTTTTTAACTTCCTGAGGCTGGTTTGAACTTGAAGTCTTCTTACCTCAGCCTCCCAAGCTGCTGGGATTATATGTGTGCACTAATGCACCTAGTTTTTTTTTTTTTTTTTTTTTTTTTTTTTTGAAAGGGGTTGGGGTGTTGGGGGAGGTGTTAGATCTAGTTCATCTTTAAAAGTAAGAAGGACTCAGCTGAGAATCCCTGTGGTCTTGAGCTTTATTTTGGTGGAAAACTTTTATCTGCTTCTTCAGACTCACTGCTTGATACTTGTGTATTTAGGTTTTCTACATCTTTAAAGTTCAATTGGAATAGTTCATATGTGTTTAAAAATAATAGGTTTTCCTCTTTATTAGACTATACATTTTTTTCAAATGATCCTCTGGATTTTAAAAGTACTTGTAGTAATATGTTCTGATTCATATTTAAGATTGTTGATTTGGGTCTTCTCTCTCTTTGGGTTAGGCATGCTCCATCTTATGTATCTTTTCAAAGAACCTACTCTGCACTTCATTGATCTTTGGTATGTTGGTATGTTTTAATTCTCAATTTCATTAAATTTGGCTCTGATTTTTTTTTTTTTTTTTTTTTTTTTTTTTTTTTTTTTTTTGTACCGGGGATTGAACTCAGGGACACTGGACCACTGGGCCACATCCCCAGATTTTTATTTGTATTTAATTAGAGACAGGGACTCACTGAGTTACTAAGTGCCTTGCCATTGCTGAGGCTTGCTTTGAACTTGCGATCCTCCAGCCTCAGCGTCCCAATTGGTGGGATTTTACAGGCGTGTGCCAATGTGCCTGGCAAGGCTCTGATCTTAATAATTTTCTCTCTTTTCCTTATTTTCGTAATTAGATTGTTCTTTCTTTTCTGGGAATTTGAAATGTAACATTATATTATTTATTCAGGATCCTTTTTTTTGTTTGTTTTTGTTTTGTTTTTTTTTTGTTTCTTTGTTTTTTTTTAATGCATGCACTCCATTTTATAAACTGGCCTGTTAGAAATAGCATCATACGGTCTCAGATATTTTGATATATTGTACCTCTCTTCTCATTTTCTTTCTAAAACTTGTGTTTCTCCCTTGGTTTCTTATATGACCCCTTTTATCATTCAAAATGTATCATTTAATCTCCAGATATTAAAATGATTTGTTTTATCTCATTACTAAATTCTAATTTTATTTCATGATAAACTGATAGGATGCAAAAAGTTACCTCTCTATATTTGTAATTGCTAAGATATGTTTGGTGTCATAAAATATTGTCTTTTTTTGAGAAGACTACATATGCAGCTAGGAAGAAAATAAGTCTAGTTTATGATGGATGGAATTTTTTATAAAATTCTGTTATATTCACTAGATAAATGGTATTTCTTTTTGTTCTGAAATGTCTTTACTCGGTTTCTGTCTAGATTTCCTATCTATTTGGGTAAGAGGTGAATTGAATTCACCCCTTATTGCTGTACTGTGGTCTATTTTCTTCTTTATATTGAGTAGAGCTTGTTTGATGTATGTACGTACACAAATATTTGGGGCATAAATATTTGAAATAATTATATCCCTTTGTTGGATGATTCCATTAACTAGTAAGAAGAAAAGTGACCTACTTTGTCTCTTCTGACTATTTTGGACTTAAAGTCTATTTTATCAGATATGAGACTAGCATCAATTGAGTCTTTTTTTTATTATTTTTTATTAATTAAATATTTTAAATTTTCCACTGAGGTGGCTGTAGTTGAGTATTTACATTCTATACCAAAGTATCCTTCTGTCCCTTACTGTGCCTCTTAGGAGTCAGGACTGGGTAGGATTCAGCCCAACCTTTTTTTCTGAGTTGTACCTCTCCACCTACTGGAGTCAAATGGAAGTGCAGCCAGTTGAATCTGCTTTAGCTTTTCTGTTTACCCACCACTCAGTACAGAAGTAATGGAATTGGAAGGACCTTCTACTGTGATTTTGTCCAGATTTCTTCCTAGTCGGAAGAGTACCTTTGGACCTTTGTTAGGGACATGTGCTCTAGAGAGATTAAGTCCTTGCACACCTAGGGCACAGTAGGAGTTGAGCTCACCTGGGCATCTAGGACTCTATTGCCTCCAGATTTCTACTCAGGATGGAGGTCAAAGATTGGTTTCCTGAAGTCCATCTGCAACCCAAGTGTAAATTTCCAAGTCATCATCCTCAAAGTAATTCTGACCACCTGATCAATCTCCCCTAATCCTTTGCAGTTGATCATTGTTGGTGCCAAAGAGCTCTAAAGGAAATTGGATTGCATTCTTCTGTCCCTGTTGTAATCACTCTTCTCTTATTTATGTACTCCTGCCTGCACAATTTCCCTCACTCATTTCTGCTGGCCATTCATGTGCCAGTGGAGCAAACAGGATGCATTTTCTTTAGTATCTCTGTCCCAAATCCCTCTGGATCCAATATTATCTGGACTGCTTTGGCATTTTGATTTGATAGGTCATGTAGTATACACTGGCTGAGATAGATGGAAGCATTTGATAAGGACTCTCAGGTTCCCAGAAGAATAGGACTCAATATAAAAACCCTGAACTGGTTCTCCTTCTCATTTAGAAGGTGAGAAACAGAGAGCACAGTTTTTGTGCCAATTTGTCTACTGTGTTTTTCTCTCTCCCTTTGTGTTGCCCCTCCTTTTGTGATGACATAGCACCAATGTTGCTGCCAGGCTTTGGTGTAGTGTCTTATATCTTCAGCTCACTGCAAAAGAATCTCTGGGCTTCTCTAAACCTTGAACATACAAATAATGATTTATAATGGTTTTCCTCAGACTCTCACCTCATTATGAAGCCATAAACCAGTCATTCAATTCCAAAGAACAGAGCACATGGGAAGATCCTTCTTTCTTCTACTCTGTTACTTTGCCCATTCTCCTAAAAGTGAATTAAAAAAAAAAAAACCATAAAATATTATCATGGATTCAACCATGTTAAAATTTAAGGAAAGAGAAAAGTCTGCCAAATTTTTGGTGTGGTGGTGCATGCCTGTTACTTCAGATACTGAGCAGGATAAGGCAGGAGAATTGCAAGTTTGAAGCCAGCCTCAATTAAGCAAGGAACTAGGCAACTTAGTGAGATCCTGTCTAAAAATAGAAATAAAAAAGCCTGGAGACTTGACTCAGTGGGACAGTGGCTCTGGAAACAAAACAAAAGTTTTTAAAAAATATTCCTAGGAATTTTGGAGGCAATTTTTTTTATAACTTTTGTTAATTAATTAATTAATTAATTGTCACTGGTGAAGTTTTAAACATCTGCCAGTGATGAGAGAGATACTCTCTCTTCAAGTTCTCCTGTATCATTGCCTTCATATAAATTCCCTAATGGCTGGAGAAAAGCCTGTTACTCAAAAGGGCAAATTTCTCAGTTCTTTACCCAGACATAAAGATTGAATTCAGTCAATGTCAAAGGATTTCAGAGCACTAAAAGCATAAAATTAGACATTGGGGGTTTCTGAAATATATATAAATGTGAGATATGTATACATACATTTAAATACATATATATAAATACATATATATATACTATATATATTTACATATACATATACATGCATATATATATATATATACATATATATATACATATGATATATATATATATATATATATACACACACACACACACACACACACACACACACACACACAAATAGTGAGAGAGAGTGAACAAAATAAATCTCACAATACCATTTGGAGTTCCTTTACTTGGATGCAGATCTGCAGTTTACAAATGTCTTCCAACATCCCAAGCTATTAATTGCCAGTAACCAGGGCAGAAATACTATTATTTTTTTTTAATCTCTCAGAGATGGACAGGAGATGGAGAAGAGAAAAGCTAAACTTCTGGCAATGCTTTTTAGAAAAAAGAAACTTTTCAAACTTCTTGGAGATAAAACTATAGAAGGAGACATTTTAATGGAGATTTGGCCATAAAGTGCCGAATGAGCACATCCCTGGCATGTGTGAGGCACTGGACTCAATTCTCAGCACCACCTAAAAATAAATAAAAAAAGGTCTATCATCATCATCAAGAACAACAACAACAACAAAAACAAACAAACAAACAAAAAAAAACAAAAAACAAGGCTTCTGCCTTGATCCTGCAGGACTGAAATCCATGCTGCTTTATTAATAAGCCCCTCTACATACTTCTATAGCCTCAGGAGAGCAAAATCAAAAGATTTTAAATGTACAAGTTTTCTTATATTTTAAAGCAATGATTTTTAGAAATTTTTGCATTTCTCTGAGTTCTGGGCTTTCTAAATTATTGTATTTTTCTAATCAGTTTCATTTTATCTATGAATGAAGGGTTTTTTGCACTCTCTTTGTTAATAGGCCAATTTCAAGAAAGGGTGATGCTGTGAGTGGGTCTGGCCATCATGGGAATAAAGCTGGAAAATCTGAAGTCTTTTATTTCATTGTTCCCATGATTGTCAGATTTCTAACCTGAAATTTCCATCTGCACTGTCTTACTCTATTTTTAAATCATACTGTAAAAATCTGATTGCCTCTTGATCTTAATTTCTAAATCAAATAAAAGTGTTGGTAAAAATCTTTACTATTACTTCCAACCTTTGGAACTCCACCTACAAAAGTTATAAAAATTTTTATGTTTATTTGTCTATTTTCTGTATATGTGCATACAATATCTTGTATTTGTGCTCTGTCTGTGAGAATAAAAATTGGCATATAGATAAATGAGTGCTCATAATTTAAAATTAAATAAAAAATACATCCAAATACATTTTAATTAAATCAAATAACATAAATAAGTTCAATTGAATCTGGGTAAACAAATAAAAGTTCAGATGGCTTTCACATTACTGACTCACAATTTTTCCAGGTGGTCAGATAATTTAAAAAGTGCTGATTTTTGTGAAATGTCTAAAATAAACATTGCTTCTAACAATTTTCTTCAACAGGAAAGAGATGGTTAATATCATTATCTACACTTGTTTGATGACGTTCTTGGCTTTTATAGTTAAGAATGAATATGTTAAATTTAAGATAAATGGAATTAATTATATATGTCTTTATTAAAGGACATACTTATTAATTTATTAAGTTAAAGTGCCACATATTATCTATTAAAATATAGAAATATCAAGCACTTTTAACTAAATGATATTTCAATGTTAGATGTGTTTATAATTCGGTTAATACAAAAATGGTCTCTAAAATTCCTTTCTTCTTTATGGTCTCACTGTCAGAGAACGGTCTTGCTGGGAGTTCTGTTAGAATTTAGGCAAAGTTTCTTATGCTGGGAATGCCATTTTAATAAAAGGGAAGTTTATTAGGGGCCAGCATGGAAGGGGGAGAAGAAGGGAAAACAGGGATGAAAGGAATCAGGGGCAGGTGGAACAGAGAGTGTTTCAGTCCAGGGGAGGCTTAAATAGCAGGTTAGTGGTCAGAAAGCCCCCTGGAGTGGGTCCTTTCCCTATTGGCTGCCAGAGGTCAGGAGGTAGTGGCCAGGGCACCTGGAAAAGGTAGTCTTTTCTAAAAAATTACCTGGGGAGGTGTAGCCTTCTGCCTGGGAGGCGCAGCCTCCTGCCCTGAATCCAACAAGTTCAGCTTCTGTCAGGTGTAATTGATATACAATGATCTGAGAAATTTTTCTTCTGGTAAAGTAAAAGGCTGTGAATATCTACATAAACTAAAACAAAACTGGGACAAAACAAATTTCAAACAGTTTGCATGTAATTACATTGTTTACATATAATTAACACAATCAGCTAAAGTTGTTTAAAACTTTTTCCTCTTTTAAATAAAAGACAAGTTGGTTTTTTGCTAAGGATTTTTACACGTATAGATAAGAACTTTTCTCAGACCTCTGTTAATTGGGCCTTCCAAATAATGAGAGAAGAGAGAAAACTAAAATAATAATATTCTCACATTCCAATAAAATAGTTTTTAATGTCTATTAAATTTCATTACCTGCACGCAAAAAAATTACTAGACTTAAAGGAATTATATTTGTACAATTTTGGTTAAACTCTTACTTTAGCTGTTATCAAATTTTTAAAGTATCTCATTAGATTCCAGAGATCAAATTGAAGGATATTGGGGATGTGGTCCAAAAATAGGCAAAAAAAAAAAAAAAAAAAAAAAAGGCCCCAGGTCATTTCCCCTATTTACAGTTTTTTCCCCACTGCCTTGGCCTTGGTTAACTGGAGTTTTGATAATAAAGAGCCCAGGCCTCAGCCAGAGGGAAGGGAGGTAAGAAAAAAGGGAAAACATAGTTGAACTTACACCCCACTGGCCCTTACTTCCTTACCCTAATGGATCTGTGATCCCAAAGCAGTAAGTCTGGGAACTTTCCTAACTAACCTTCTTTCCCACCTAATGGATCAGCTGATAGTAATAAACCCCAGGAATTAAATTTCTGGCCCACCCTAAATGAGGCCTGTAAAATTCAGACCCTTATTGAGTCTCAGTTTGGTTTTTCTGCCCTGAAGAAGAGCCTCTTGGGTGTTTGATTAACTCCTTGCTGAATAAAGACCTGCTGATTACAGGTTGGCTTCCTGCTTCCCCACCTTGTCCTTTTATTTTTTGGTTCCCTAACAGGGAACCCACTTGAAAGCTCTTTGTGTTTATACGAATTTTTGATACCAAGGATGCTGACTACTTTCAGAGAGTCCAGGCTGTCCTGGAAGGCTACACTGTGTCCTGAAGTTGCTGTTGTGCTACCTTGGAGGAAAGCAGCAGCCTGTGGATCCCTCCATATTAAAGGTACCTTAGTGGAACTTACCTCAAGTAAAATAGATAATTTGTGAGACAGGGCTGTGTAAGAAGTGTCTCTAAAGCACACATTGGTTTGAATATGGCAAGTGCTGTTTTTGTGCTTGTTGTGGTGGTAGTGCCTGCATAAGTCCAACATTCTCCAGGTTACTAGAAGATGTACAGAGATCTACCATTGCTGGGTACTCTTGTCCCACCAGAAGGCACTGATAATTCAGGAAGCTGTGTGATTATGTTTGATGGGGGGCTGGGGATTGAATAAAAGATTTGGGAAGTTTGGGATTGTTTTCAATTTTGTTGGTTTTTTTTTTTTTTTTAAATTTGCTTTTGTATATAAGTACCATTTCGTGTTTTTTTTTTGGGTTTTTTTTTTGTTTGTTTTGAAATTTTTTTGTTTTTTTTTTTTGTTTGTTTTTTGGGTTCTTTTTTTTTTTTTTTTTTTTCTTGTAGATATCCTGAACACAGCATGTTTTATTTTTTTAAATATTTTTTTATGTAGATAGATAGAATGTCTTTATTTCATTTATTTAGTATTATGTGGTGATGAGGATTGAACAGAGATCCTCACACATGCAAGGCAAGTGCTCTACCTCTGAGCCACAGCCACAGCCCCATGAACTCAGCATCTATAAGTGCAAATTCAAGATAGTCCTTTGCCTGAGCCTGTGTGGTTGATTAGAAAATGACTCTGACTATGGCTGTCTAAAATTTAATGCCACATTCTTGAGTTATAATTTGTCATAGACCTCTTCAGACCCCTCATCCCAGAGCTACTGGGTTGGGAAACTGAGCTGCTCTGTAGCACTCTTGCTGTTTATCATGCCCTAAAGGCACTGTCAGAGAAGTGATCTCCATTTGTGGAGGAGATGTAAACTGCATCTCAGAGCTCAGGGCTCTCCATTTCTTTGACAGCCTGCATTCTCCTGTTGTAGAACAGAGGGCACCTGCTGCCCTAAGTCACCATGCTTCTGGGAATTTAGAAGTGGTTCCTAAAATGGAGCTTCTCTTGGTAATTCTGGGGCTGATGCAGCTGTGGAATACAATATCTCCAGTCACTTTGTTGCTATCCTTTATACAGCCAATACTGACCAGAGAGCTTCTCGGCCTCCTGCTGCTGCATCTTTCCCTGCATACTATCAATGTTAGGCAAAGGCAAGGACCTGCTCTGCTGGCTTTGTCAGAGTCTCAGTTTGTTTTTTCTGCCCTGAAGAAGAGCCTCTTGGGTGTTAGATTGACTCCTTGCTGAATAAAGAGCTTGCTGATCACAGGTTAGCTTCCTGCTTCCCTCCTTTGTTCTTATATTTTTTGGTTCCCTAACAGGGAACCCACTTAGAAAGCTCTCTGTGTTTATATAAATTTTTGATACCAATGATACTGACTACTTTCAGAGAGTCCAGGCTGTCCTGGAAAGCTACACTGTGTCCTGAAAATGCTGTTCTGCTCCATTGAGGAGACAAGCAGCCTATGGATCCCTCCATATAAAGGTACCTTAGGGGATCTTACCTTGAAGGAGGAGATAATTTGTGAGTCAGGGCTGTGTAAGACATGTCTGCCTAAAGCACACATTGGTGCTTCTGAACCTCTTTGTGAATGAGTCTCACTCAAAATGCTCCAGATATGAAGCAGGTTTACTATAGATGGTTTGACTGAAGCTGGGAGAAGGTTCACTTGCTCTGCCCCTTCACACTGTGAAGCACATCTTGGTGCCTTTCTCATGCCTGGGAACACTGAGGCACATGAGTCATCCTTTTCACTGGGAAATCCCCATGTCTCCATAGGAAAGTAGCCAGCTCTTCCCAGTGGAGCTTGCTGGAGGCAAGAGGGCTGTGCAGAGGTGCTATTGTCATATTGCTTCTGGGCATTCGAGTGGCCTAAAACAGAATGACCTTGGGCAGAGAACTCAGGCTGTGTCCTGGTGGCAAACATTCTCTGTTTCTCTCTAACTTGTAGTCTGGCTATTTCATTTGGTATCAATCCTAAAAACAAAGAAATTATTTTCAATCAAATATTTTATAGTTAAGCTTAGTTTCAGCATTACCACTGACTTGCTTCTGGACCTGGAAGAGACACAAAAAAAAGCATTCCTTCCTGGGATGTCCATAGAATGAAAGTTGTAAACATTGCACAATTCCAAATTCCCAACTGTCCCCAGAGTATGCAGCAGCCCTCTGTCCATGTGAACCCGGGCTTTTCAAGTCTCCCTGCAACCTCTCTGCAACCTCTGTATTAGAATGAACAGATCATAGCTGCCCTGCATACTTTACCACAACATCTATATTTTTCTCAAGTTAACCCATCAAGGTACAGTCATGACTCAATGTATTGTAAGAATACTCTTAAATTTATTGTATTTTAAAGCCACATACAGAACAAGCAAAAATTTGTCATAACTGGACAGTGCATTACACATATCATTCTAACAACTGCATTGAAGTAATCTAGTCTTTATTTTTCAGTTCTCTTGCATCAGTTGAGGATAACTGCAATACCAGCAGTAGTTTCAAAAGACTTGAGGTGAGTATGTGGAAATGATAAAATTTTTTTAGACCATGCAACCCAATTAACTAGGGTTGTGGAGGAGCAGAGGCTAGAGGATCTGGAAGCCTGTTGATATTTAGATATAGGTTTAGATTATACCTTTAGGCTAAGAGGTAGAAAAAATCTTCAATATACCCTTAGGTTTGTTAAAATTGTAAATATACATAACAAAACTGGTACCTCTAAGAATATGTTCTTATTTTCTCATTCCAACATGATTACACACAGAAAGATGAAGTGCAAGAGAACATAATTTGTCAGCAGTTACAGAGCAGTTAGCAAGAAGGTTACCTAAATAAATACAGCAAAAGGCAGGTGCTCCTTTTCACACATCCAGACCTCCTAGGACCCTCTCCCTGACCAATTTGCTTCTGATTGTATGGGCATTCTCTAAGCACATGTATCTCATTTCAATTCAAATTTCCTTCAAATTCAGTACATTGTTTAGATTTTTTACTTCTTTTTATAACATCATTGATTTGCAGGACATTTATAATGCTTCCATTTCATAGATTTTTTATAATACACTAATTTCATTGATTACATACTATTTGCAATTCCTGTATCTTCCAAAGTAGTTCCTATATTTTTTTCTCTTATTTCCTACAAAATTGTCCTCCTAGTGTCAAACAAGCAACATATTTACTGACCCAAGGATAATGACAGAATTGAGATACATAGAAACCCTCTTCAGTGTATATTAGGGTAATCCTAATAAAGTAAAATTTGTTGCACCTTTAACAATAATTAAATAACAAAGTATATCAGAAATTCCCAAAACATTATGTTGGCTCATGTAACAAATTGCTAAAAGGTTCCTACTAATGCTGTGAGGTGCCACCTGTGGGACATAATTGAAACAATCCCTTTCTCCTGCATTTAGGCGATCACTTCTTGGAGGTTTAATTGGCATACCAAACTTCATATATATAAATTAAAAACTGCTAATTTCACTGTCACACAACTGATCAGGCCAAAACTCTAAAGCCATTTTTAACTCCCCTCACTGAATACACAACACCTCTGCAAACTATCAGTTCCACATTCAAAATATTCAATCTTCCTTGTTATGTAGAATTCTACAGCAAGCACCATGATCAAAACCTGCATAGTTGTATCCTACAAAGAAATAAATACAAAGGGTCTTATTTGATGCTTACCCCCAAACTTGCCTCACAATAGTTGATTTTCCATAAAAATCATTTTATACATTCATATCCAAACTGAAATGTGTACATGACTAGTATCAACACTGTCCTTAATGAATAAATGGCATGAAACTTTTTCTTAAGTTGAAAAAATCTTTGTATTTCATGTACCATGTACAAAAAAAATATGTTCATGCAATTTTTGGACTTTTGACTTAAGTTGATTTCATATATGTGTCAATTCATTTGCTTGTCCAGCTCCTCCCAGATCCAAAAATCTGGGAATGTATTCTGTTTCAAAAGATGAATTAAGAATCTCCATGGCATCCAGACCCACACTTGTGCAACGGTGAAGTTTGATGAACAGAAGCTTGTGACAGGCTCCTTTGACAACACTGTGGCCTGCTGGGAATGGAGTTCTGGAGCCAGGACCCAGCACTTCCGGGGGCACGTGGGGGCGGGTGGGTTGCCCTTTCAAGGATTTTTATAATTATTTTAGCATTGTTCTTTGAAACCAGGAGCCAAGAATGTCAATTCTTTTTTAATTTAACCTGCTATTTTTCACTCTTCTTATTCACTTGAGTTGTTTCCTTTTATCTCAGTTATTCTTATTTGGAATGTTTTTAATAATTTTGCTTTTCCTTGGCTCATTTAAAAATTCTTCCACGTACCCTTGTGCTGGGAGGGGTAGTTGTCCTTTCCTCCTATTTCATTTATATCCTGTTGTGCAGTCACTTTTGGTTTTATCAGATTGCATACTTGCAAACTGAGTGAGTCCTGCACTTGGAAATTCAGACCACCTTATTTGTAGATTTAAGGCTGAAAATCCTTTGGATCAATGGTGGTTCACAGATTGTGTGATCTTCAGAGATTATTTCTAATTGGGGCTTGTTTCATCACCAATTAAAGCAAGTAACCACCTAAAGATAAAATGAATAGATGCCGGAATGTTTCTTTTTTTATTTTTATTTTTTATTATTTTTTATTTTTTGGTGGTACTGGGGATTGAACTCAGGGGCACTCGTCCACTGGGCCACATCCCCAGCCCTTTTTTGTATTTTATTTAGAGACAGGGTCTCACTGAGTTGCTAAGTGCCTCGCCATTGCTGAGGCTGGCTTTGAACTCGCGATCCTCCTACTTCAGCCTCCCAAAGTGCTGGGATTACAGGCGTGCGCCACCGTGCCTGGCTCTTTTTTTAAAGTTGTTGATGGACCTTTGTTTTGTTCATTTATTTATACATGGTGCTGAGAATCAAACCCAGTGCCTCACACATGCTAGGCAAGTGTCTACCACTGAGCCACAACCACAGCACATGAATCTTTCTTAATAAAGGCATATCAGACCTATTTTGCAGAAAATTGGTCTTTTGAATATAGCCTGAGACTTGAGCTCCCTGTGTTGTATTTGGTTTTGGAGCTTTATATAGAAATCATATTGAGCTATTTCCTTGCCTCTTGTGCATCAGCTTTCCTCTTTCTTTCCTCCATTTATACTGCTTTAGCTTCTGGGGGTCATAATCTATGCTCTTAAGCCTCACATTTATGAGCAACCTTCTGGGACTCCCTAAACAGGTTGGACCCCTCTACTATAAGTTCCTCATAACCTGTATTACTGTCATAATACTCATTATAGAATTAAGCATAAACTTACATCCCCACCAGACCATAAGCTCCATAGGAATATTGCCTTTCTTGTTCACCCTTATGTCTTGAATTCCTTGCACTGCTTCTGGTGCTAAGTATTCTTTAAACCTAGCTGTTTACTGCTAAAACCATTTTAAAAACATTTTGTTTGTCCTCCTGTATATTTGTCTTCAGTCTTTGCTATCTGCTACCACTACTTATTTCAGAAATTTTTATTTGGGATTATGATTTAGTATGGAACTTAGATATTAAACTGAGTGTAACATTCCACAGGGTCAAGATATACAGTGATTTCCAGGTGATTTTATTCCTGATCAACTTTGAGAGTCCTGTTCTAAAAAATGTTCTACCTGCTGTTTCCTGGACATTGCTGTGTCTTTTCTTAACTCGATGCCTTTGCTGTTCCCTCTACTTGCAATTTTCTTTTTCTTTTCTTGATAAACTCTACTCATCCTTCAGGGCCCATCTCCAATATCGCCTCTTCCCTGAAGTCCTCCCTGATATCCCTGGGCAGAGTTAGTCATTCTCCTTGGTGTTTCCCAGCAAGAGGTAAACTTTTATTTTTTTCTAGACTTCCTCCAATTTCCCCCTACTTAGAGTTCCTTAAAGGACGGAAAATGTCTTCATCTTTGGGTCTCTGATGTCCTTTAGAACTTGGCAGATATATAAAAACAAATAGTACTCCTTGTGCTGCCTGAAATGATTTAGGTACTAGGTATACAACTGTGAAGAAATTCAGACATTGTTTTGAGTGAGTGTCTTAGTCTTTGAAATCCTTGTTTTTGTTTTTTTTTTTTTCCTCTTTACAATGACTTTTCTTGAGCCTGGGTACTGTTTTGCAGCTTATATTCTTCACATTTTTGTTTTACTATTATTGCAGACAATCCTAAGAAGGAATGCCATTATCTCCATTGCTGGTTTTGCTTCATGCTGAAGGTGGCACAAATATCAGAGAATTTATTGTTCCCAGGACTTCCCAACTTTAGAATAATAAGCTATCTTAACAAGTATTTTGAAATAGATTTTTTTTATCATAAAATTGCTGGTTGAGTAGCACCATTCTTATAGTAGCTCAAGTTAAGAAATTATGTAGTCGGGCAGCTAGGAAGAATAAACATTATTGAATGCTTAGCAACTGCCAATCTGTCCTTAGGACTTTTCCAATTTCCTTCTTTTTGTTTTAATAACATAATTTTCAGTGTTCGGTTTGCTCTTTCAATAATGCCCTGACCCTGAGGATTGTATGGGATGCCTGTTTTATGGGATATATTGAAATTTTGCGCAAAACTCTTTGAAAGATGAGGACGTATATGCGGGGCCATTATCTGTTTTAAGCATTTTGGGGATGCCAAATGCAGCAAAAGCTTGCAAACAATGAGATGTAACATCTTTAACTTTTTCTCCAGAATGTAAGGAAGCAAAAAATCATGCCTGAGCAATGTATCTATGGTCACATGAATAAATCGCAATTTTCCAAAACTTGGCTCATGAGTAACATCCATCTGCCACAAATGATTGGGCATTTAATCCTCTAGGGTTAACTCCGAAATGAGGATTGGGCAAATGTGTCATGCAAGATTTACAATCTTTTACAATTGTTCTGGCTTGCTCCTTTGTGATTTTAAAACCTACGTTTTGCAAGGTGGTGCTGTTGACATGAAAACTGGGAGTGAAATAAAAGTAGCTTTGTTGTAGCACTGAAAGTATAAATATTGTTTTTGTAAGTTCTTATAAAAGAACCATTGACAGAGAGGCATGTTTGCTAACTTTATGTATATTATATGCAGCTTCCAGTTCCACTAGTTGAGTGTTTAGTAAGTCATATTTTCTTTTTTTAGTGACTACTGTAGCAGTACCATTTGGACTACAATGATACAAAAAGATAATATAACTTTAGTAAGATGGATATTTCTTGGTGAGTGGCTCTGTGATGATGAATAGGGAGTAATAATAGTAGCAGACTTCAGTCCTGTGGAGGTAAAGTAGCAATGGGCTTTATCTGCTGAGGACATGCATTCAGGAGTCTGAACACACTTAGTTGGCCGGGCACACGGAATGGGTCACCTAAATATAATAAGACCTGGTTGAACTTTTTCTTTGCTATATATAATCCATATTTTTTTAAATTTTCTACCACATCACTGAATATATTAAATAAGATTTTTTGAGTATAGAGTGGGCCAATAAAATATCATCCATGTAATGTAGAACATGATGTTTGGATTATTTATTTTTAATGGGGTTGGATCGCCTTGTCCACATATATTTGGCATATGGTGGGGCTATTAGCCATTCCCTGTGGTAAAACCTTCCATTGATATCTCTGATCAGGGCCATTATTGTTCATAGAAGGAATGGAAAAAGCAAACCTGGGGGCATCCAGAGAGTATGTAGGGGAATAGAAAAGAAGCAATCCTTTATATCAAGAGTAATAAGATGGAAATTTTTTGGAATAGCTATGGGATAGGAAGTCAGGTTGAGTAGGGCCCATAACTTGCAATGGATTTTTATTGATTTGTCTAAGATCATGAAAACAATCGCCATTTTCCTGACTTTTTCTTAATCACAAATATGGGGGAATTCCATGGGAGGAGGTGGAAGGTTCTATATGACCTGCTTTAATTGTTCCTGAACTAAGGTAGGGGCCGCTTGTAATTCTCTCTTTATTAGGGGCCACTGAGGGACCCACACTGGCTTTATGCCATGGTATTTTTCAAAATTATTTTCTCAGTGGCCCCGAAAAAAAATATCTTTTTCCTTTATGACAATGATTACTTTTAGGGTTAAGATTACTCTGTACTTTTTGATTAATGAGTTCTTTTGTGGTTAAGATTACCCTGTAGGTTTTCACATTTAACAATCTGCAGGCTTGGTTGCAAGGTGTTGTACTCCCATTTGTTGCAAAATATCTCTTTCCCCATAAAGTAACCGGTAGCTTAGGTAAAACATAAGGCTGAAATGTTCCTTTATGGCCTTCATCATCCTCCATTTTAAAATTACTGCACTTTTTATCTGGGAGGTTATTATAGTCCAAAGCCTCTTAAATTTTTATGCAGAGGCCAGTTTGGGGCCATTGGCATAATGGAAGAGTCAGGCCTCCCTTGGATTTTTATTTTACAATAGGCCTCCTTGAATAGTCTCGAACCCAGCAAGCCATGGGACTTGAGTCAGTGGAACAAAATCCTCTATTGTTCCCTTCTTGAGGCATACCCATTTTAAATGAATTATGTAAATTGGGAAGGAGAAGCAACTGAGCAATTCTATCTCCTTGATTAACAGAAGTTATACTTTGGGGTGAGCTAAGCATTATTTTTATTTCCCCTTTGTAGTCTGAGTTTATTACACCTGGGGTCACTTGCAAACCTAATAAGCTTTTAGGACTACGCCCGATAATAAGTCCTACAGTCCCTGAGGGAAGAGGTCCCCTGACTCCTGTGGGTATCAGTTGAACCCCCATTTCAGGTGTTAACACTATTCGGGCGGTTTGGAACAGAGGTCTAATCCTGCATTTCCTCTTGTTCCTCTGGCGAGGGAGTGGATGGGTAGTAGGGATTGTGTCGGGGAAGCATCTGAGTGGGTGCTTGAGGATACTTCTTCTGCAATGCCCCGTACATTTGTGGGCCCCGGGGTATTGGGCCCCGTTTGCCCCGTTTTTTGAATTCCTGAACAAAGGATTTCCATGGATGTCAAATTTTGAATAGCATTTATTGGCCCAATGATTTCCCTTTTTACACCTGGGGCAGCGGCATGGGGCACGGTATGAGCTTGATCTTATTTCTCTTTTGGGATTTTGCCTAGAATAGCCTGATTGATTATGATAATTTTGCCTGGAATATCCTGACTGATTATAATATCTACGTTTAGCCTTTTGTGAAATTTCGAGAGGAAGCACCTCTTATTGAGGCTGCAATCACATTTCCTGTGACAAAGGCACCATTTATATCTTTTACATAGTTGTATATATACGGAAAGATCCTTTTTAGTTCTCCATGGCCCGATGGCTGCTTGGCACCATTTATTTGCATTTTCATAAGCTAATTGAACAACTAATGGCATAGCTTGGTCAACATCTGCAAACACACTACCTGCAGTTCTCAAAAGTCGATCAGCAAAGTCGGCATACGGCTCATTAGGTCCTTGAATCACTTTTGACAAGCTACCTTGTAGATCCCCAGGTCCTTGTACAGTTTTCCATGCCTCTAAGGCAGCTGCATTTATCTGAGCATATACATCTGGGTCATAATCTGTTTGAGCCTGTAAGTCTGCGAATTGCCCTTCTCCTGTGAGCATGTCTATATTATAGTTTTCAAACCCTGCAGCCGCGTTTCTTTTAGCCGTTTCTATACAAAGTTCTTGGATTGCGATCGCCATACCAAGAATTGCCCCACGCTTAATGTTGCTTTACATAGACTTTTCCAGTCTGAGGGGGTTAAAGCTAAAGGTGTTAAGGGACTCCAGCATACTCAACATGAAAGGAGCTTGGGGCCCATAAGTCATTACTGCCTCTTTGAGATTTTTTATTGTTTTTGAAATCTACTGACTGATGGACACTTTGTCCATTTTTCTTTTCAAATGCTGGCGGTTCCCAATGTATCTGTGAGTTGTCCTCGAGAGCGCATAAGCGATCAGAAAGACTTTTTATTTCTGTTTCTAGGGTATGCAAATGCCTAGTAATACCCTTCATATTTTCTGTAATGGATTCCACCCATGGGGGAGTAGAGGACACAAGTGACTCCTCTGCCTGACGGACCTTTTTCTCGGTCTTTTTAAATTTCTTTTTCCTCATTTTCTCAGGATCACTTTTACTAGATTCCTCACCACTGCTAATTTCACTGACAGCAATATCCTGAGGCCCAGGTTCCAGTGAGAGCAAGTATCCTTCAGCTTTTACCAATAACTCCCGAAATAGTTTTTAATAGCTTGGATTTTTGTCATTTTTGGGTCTCTTCTAATACTCTCTTTACTGGTCTCAGTTTGCCCAGTGGAATCTACACTTTTTTGATCACTTTCACTTTTGTCTATATACTCCTCACTGAGAACAGAGTCAGGTATATCAAGGAGTCTTTGCATAGCCTCTATCACTTGGGATTCAGTTATATTCAAACCCATCTTTAGAGACCTTTCAGTTCTTACCTGTCCGCTCCGAAGTCCTCGTACGGGCCGCCACCTGTAGCCGCCTGAAGCGCTTGGAGCAACGGAGCCGCGGGGAAAAACTTCAGAGGCGAACTGGAGACAAACAGCTTTTTATTCTGATAACTTTTCTCTCTGGTTCTAACAACGACTAACACACGACAAACACACCACTAAAATTGGTGCTGACCCGATCAGCAATTTCGGGCAAGTCACTCGAGATCCCGCAGTCACCAAGGTTGTTTTGCAGAAGTGCAAAGTCAAGTCTCTCTTGCATAGCCCTGGAGACTACATCCTTTTAAGTGCAGACAAATATGAGATCAAGATTTGGCCAATTGGGAGAGAAATCAACTGCAAGTGCTTAAAGACATCGTCTGTCTCTGAGGATAGAAGTATCTGCCTGCAGCTGAGACTTCATTTTGATGGCAAATACATTGTCTTTAGTTCAGCACTTGGTCTGTACCAGTGGGACTTTGCCAGTTATGATATTCTCAGGGTCATCAAGACTCCTGAGATAGCAAACTTGGCCTTGTTTGGCTTTGGAGATATCTTTGCCCTGCTGTTTGACAACCGCTACTTGTACATCGTGGACTTGTGGACAGAGAGCCTAATTAGCCGTTGGCCTTTGCCAGAGTACAGGAAATCAAAGAGAGGTTCGAGCTTCTTGGCAGTTAAAGCATCCTGGCTGAATGGACTGGATGGGCCCAATGACACAGGTTTGGTCTTTGGCACCAGCATGCCTGACCACAGGATTCACCTGGTGTTGTGGAAGGAGCATGGCTGACACCACAAACCACCACCACTGACTGACTTTGGGTGCCAGGGCTGCAGGTTTTGAGTGCAACCTCTGTGGCAGCCTACTGCATGAACCAAAGTTCTCACCTAATGGTATCATCACGTAGTGCAAAATCATTTATCTTTGTTTGCCAGGAGCCAGGGCTCAGGGTGTGGGAGGGTTTGTTTTTTTTTTTTGACATACAGTGCAGCATGCTAATAAGGTACACCATTGACTTCATTTGTATTTAGTTATGTTGGTCAGGATAAGAGGATGCTTTTGGGGTTCATCTTTCTTGAGTGGAATATTGGTTTTAAGAAAGTGAAATGGTTCATTAATCTGCTAATTGGTTGCCTATAAAAATCACATTCAGTCTGCTTTTTACCATAGCCTTTTTTTCTTTTGAAGTTGAAGCAAAGGTGCTATGATGTTGTTATAGCAACTTCTCTCACATGGGGCTTAGCTTTTATAAGAGCCAGTGTTAAAAAGACCATTGAGTCCTGTGACAAACTTTCCACCAAATACAAGTTCTACAGAAAGTCTGTCTTCCAGTGTAAATCTAATTCTATAAATTGATTGTTCACAACTCATTCTAAATCCTGGTTCTTGGCAGAGTCAAGGTTGGCCATGGTTAACATGTGAGGGAGCTCTGTAGTTTGTATTTCCATGTGGAAAAAACTGGTCCCCTCCCACCTGCCTTGGTGATAGCACAGGTGACATGGAGTCACTGAACTGTAAGATTGGTGACTGGGTGTTATGTAGGAGTTCTGCAATGTCAGGCACACCACTTCTCTAACCTCTAGTTTCCTTCTCTGTACAACCAGGTGTTCAGCTAAGATTCCTTACAGTCCTGCATCCACTGAAGTGTGCAGAAGTTGATATTGCAGTTTTATCTGATCCCTGATTCATTAATGGTTCTTGACAGGATGAAGATAAGTTATTAAGGAAATTGATCATATGAAAAGGATGAGTAAAAGGTAAATGTAGAAAATATTTCCACTTAGAAAACTAAGTAATTGGTGGATTTGATGCTGATAGGAGTCTAGATTCTGTAGGGAGGCAGTCTGCTAACTGTGAAAGATGTCTGAATCTGACTTGGCTTCTTCCTTTGCCTCTAACTTGACCTGTGGCCGCAGGCAGATTAACTTTCCCTCCCCACACCTTCATCTTTAAAGTGAAGGAATTATCCTAAATTAACCAAAATGAGTCTCGCAAGAATCTCCAAATCATGTTTTTTAAATTTGTACCTCAGTTTTCCTTTTCCTCTTTCCTGTTTTTTTTCCCTACTTCCTTATGACTATCCTAAACTAATGTGCTGAAAATATGCAGAGAGAAAAGAAAGAATTGAGGAATACTTGTAGCATCCAGAGAAAGAAAATATTATTTTGCTCAGCTTCTAAAATTTTTAAAATGTGAAGCTCTGTCCCACACCTTACTCATCATAATGAAACCAACAATGGGTTAAAGGCCAATCTTCAAAGTATGAGGATAACAAGATATTGTGATCTACAAGGTAGGAAAAAATTTCAGTCTAAAAAATTCAAAATTATGAAGAAAGAGACAAAGGAAAAATTCTCATCCATAATAGTAATTGAGTATATACATATAAACCAGCTCACATCAATCTCATAACCAACAGTTTAAATGGTCAGGGTAGAGTAGGAGAGGAATAAGAAAAATCAAATAGGGATGAAGCATTAGGGTGAGACAAGTATTGATTATTATGACCACTTGATTTTTGTGTTTGTTTGTTTTTTTTTTTTTTTGTTTTTTGCTCATACTATGACTTTCAAAGTGAGCTTATCCTTCAACGCAGCCATCAAATAAAGGATACTTGAAGTTTTTGAAGCATGTTTAAATGAGCTTTTCCTAACCTCTCTCCAATGCGATGGCAGGCTTAAAACATTGGACAGAGTGTCAAGAGTTTCCATGGGGCATTTTTTTGTTTGGTGGTAGTGAGGATTGAAGCCAGGGCCTCAGACATGCTAGGCAAACCCTCTTCCACTGGGTCACACTCAAAATAAAAAGAGATAGAAGTCTGGGTATGTAGCTTAGTGGTAGAGCACCACTGGGTTCAATCCTTAGCAAAACAACAAAAAAAAAAAAGACAAGTGAGAACATAAAGTGGGAAATAGAACTGTAAAGGAATAGTGTATTTATGAGATTGAAGTTAAGTTAGCATTAACATGAAAATAAAATATTATAACTTTAATTTCCTTTTTTAGTATAAACAAAAACAAAAAAAAAAACTGCAGAAGAGGAGCAGAGAAACTGGAACCCCCGATGTAATGTTGGTGGGAAAGCAAAATGGTATAGCTACTATGGAACACAATATAGCTGTTGCTCAAAAATTTGAAAATAACTAAGTTTTGAACAATATCACTTTTATGAGGTACAGTGATAGTCCTTAGGGGCTGGAGAGTGGGCATTGGTGTTTTAATGGTTAAAAAGTATCAAAGTATCAGTTTGACAAATTGAAAGAGTTCTGTGGAAATTTGCTGATAGTGGTTACAGGACATTTTATATGCAGTACCACTTTTGACCTCTTGTCCTAACATCTAAAACGCCAAGACTGGCCATGAAGTCAGGGTCCTCCTGCCTCAATTGCCTGAATAGCTGGGATTACAGGTGCATTACACCATGTCTGGCTAACTCTTTATCTCACAGGAAAAAAAAAAAAAAAAAAGAGAGAACAAAAACCTAAAGACCTTACCCTCCAACCTTAACACAGAGCAGTACCTGGCCAATTTTATTTGATGCACACTACCATTCTCTTAATCTTCTTGACATATGCTTTACTATTATTTTTTTAATGGGAATCCCAGAATATGATTTGGCCTGAAAATGTTAGCATATATCTCTAAAATATAAGGAATCTCTTTTAATGTAATTATGGGATTCATTTTTAATATAAAAGTTTTTGGAAAACCCTGGTCCCCAATTGCACTGTGCAGCAGCCATAGACAGTTCTACCAGTGACAAGAATCTTCCCTGGGCCTCAAGCCTACACTTTAAAAGATGAAGGGTCAAACACCCCCACTCCACAACATTAGTTCACACAGTGCATAGGCTGCCATGAAAAAAACACATCTCATTTCTCTGCCAAAGAACCTCACCTTTCAAAGCCATGTTGAACCTATACTCCTCAGGCATTCTCAGTGGTAAAGTGAGAAACTCTGGAGCAGCATCCATCAAATAGCCCATTTTAGACTTGCCCTCAAAGGGCTCCACCCCTGAGCAATGTAACCAACACCCATGCACAGCCTCTAGCCCCAGTCCAGGATAGGGGTCTAGGGCCAACATACACAGCCCCTCCCTAGCCCACAGCCCAACCTACACACCTCTGATGAGCTTTAACCTTAACTACCTCTTCAAACACTAGCTTCCCTTCATTGAGCACCCACTGAAACTAAACTTGTTAAATCCCTTCAATACCCATATAATGTTGGTACTATTTTATCCCCACTTGGACATGAGGATCCCGGGAACAGAGATATTTAGGCCGTCATGATCCCTTGATCTTGAACCTCATGAACCTTGTGCTCTTATCCATCACACTATCACAGTCCACACACTCCATGAGCCTGGACAGTCCATAACTCAAGAATGACACACATCAATTGATATGGTATTGATTAAGCATGACTGAGCTTGGGAGCTGATAGACCACATACTTACATTGAATAAGAACATTAGAAGACATAAGACTAATATTTTATGAACCTTAGATTGTTTTTCCAAAAAAAATTTTTTTTCTTTTATTCAGTTGCAGAATGAACATAGAAGCACACTACACTGAACTTCATCACCAAGGCTATTTACTTATTTATTTATGTATGAGTCAGAGTCTTGCTGTTTGGTTGATTCAGTCATCTAAACTGTAATCCTCTAGCTTCAGGCTCTGGAGAAGCTGGAATTACATGTATGTGCCTTAAAGCCAAGCTTAATTCATCTTCTTCATACACTCCTGTGATAGAGCAAAAATCTCCATTTCACAGACTCTGTCCAAAAGAAAAATAAAAATTTAAATTATGGATCTGGCTATATAACTCAAAGTTAATGTTATCTGGTTCACTCCTGGCAGCAAAGTGGAAGGGGGTATTTATTCCCAGCATTCCAGAAATTTTGTGTCTATATAATTACCTGCACTATAAGTACATGGTTTCTAGAAGATAATCTTAAAAATCAAAGATAAGAGATTTCTTTCTCTCTCTCTCTCTCTCTCTTCTTTTATTATCTAAAAAGTTGCTATATTTTTTTTTATTTTTTGGCACATTGGTGTGAAAACATGTTGTCCAATATTACAACAGAATTTTGCTGAGTTCTTCTATAATCAAATGAAAAGGTTGGCCTTAGTTTGATTTCTCTGGCTTTTACTTTTTCAGAATAACTCAAAGTTCCCATCAGTTTTGTTTCATTCTTTTCTCAGTACCTTAATTCACAACTGGCAGTGACATTTCATTCCCTCCCCCATCAACCTGCTTCAAAAAACCATCTGGACAGACAGACACACACACACACACACACACACACATACCTACCTTGTTCTCATTCTTTTCACAACTCCATCCAAGCTGTCCTCAGAGTTCACCCCATGATTAACACCAATGAAGCAGCTTTAAATGGCCCAATCTCATGAATAATTTTCCTAAGTCATAAAACATATTGGCCAATATCTTGTTTGTTTTCCTATTTCACATTTTTTTTTTGGAGCTTGGCTTCACAGCATGTTCTCTGAGTCCATCATCCTTTTAAAAATGCCCATCATGGTTAGAGTCCAGCACACACCAGCTCCTGTAGATGGAGTCATGTGATGATAGAGCTGAAAACAGCACAGTGCAGGCTCAGAAACATCAACATTCAGGTGAACTTTTAAAAGTACATAATCCCTGCATGGCATGGTGCACACCTGGAATCACAACGACTCAGAAGGCTGAAGCAGAAGGATTTAAAGTTTCCTCCACTCTGAACTTAGTGATAACCCAAGCATCTAAGAAAGATCCTCTCTCAAAATTCACAAAAACAATAAAAAGGATTAGGGATATAGCTCAGTGGTAAAGTGCCCCTGGGTTGAATATTCAAAAAGCAAAAACAAAACATAACAACATCTTTTTTTCCATGACCAAAAGTGAATATGTTGAATAAGGCTATTTAACATTCCTGTGGAAATCTCAAAACAACATTCCATAAATTGGGTGAATTTGGCAAACTGATGACTCAGCAAATTGGCTTGTAGAACCTTGAGTTTTGTTGAGATGATTTGATATCACTTGCCCATTCACTGCATTTGTATTTTCCTCACCTAAATGTTAGCTGCTTGCCTCATTCTCCCAAATTACAGTGTTTAGTTCACTTAACCATAACAATGCTAAGAAATCTATCTAATATTTATTAGTAGATACTTGTTCCACCTCTAATCTCTTCAAGAATATATATAAACCAGTATTTTTTAGGCCAAAATGGTGCACAAATTTTTAATTATCAACATCATTAATCATCATTATTTGAAGACTTTTTCTTTATTTATTATTTTAGTACTTGGGATTTGGACCCAGGGGTGATTTGCCACTAAGTTACATTCCCCCTCTTTTTTATTTTTAGGTCTACCTAAACTGCTGTGACTGGCCTAGAGCTATTTAACCCTGTTGCAGCCTCCAATGTCCCTGGGATTTTAGGTGTAATTTAAAGATTTTTTTTTTTTTCCCAAAAGAGAACTACATCAGGCATGGTGGATGAATGCCTGTAATCCCTGCAACTAAAAAAGCTGATGCAGAAAGATCACAAGTTCAAGGACAGCCTGGGAAAGTTAGTGACACCCTCTATCAAGATAAAAAAGACTGGGTTAAGGATGTATCTCAGCAGTTGAGAGCTTGCCTTATAAGCACAATGAACTAAGTTCAATCCCCATATTCATGGGGGAAAAAAAAAACTCAGAGCAAATAAATTTTAATAAAAGGCATGGGAAAATGTATAAACAAAGAAATTTTTAGCAGAAACACTGGCATTTAAAAAGAAAAATAATTCAAATGAGCAATAAAACCCATTCCTAATTGAAATGGCTTGTTCTCCTCTCAGGTTCAAACATGAAGAGGCAGGACCCAAGATCCACACCACATCCAGGATCATGGAAATGCATTTGCTCAGGTGCTTACATCATGTGCAGAAACTGATTTAGGGATTGTGAAATAAAACATGTGGGAAGCCATTGCTTTTGCCTAGGCCCCTGCATAGATTTAACACACCAAATCAACATGGAGTTCCATCCCAGTAGCTGAGTGCTATAGATCTCAATGGCCCTAAAAACCATGTGCTGCAGGATGGGTTACCAGCCTGTGGTACTAGTGGCTGGTGATAGAAAATTTAAAAGGCTGGAACACAGTGGAGGGAATTTGGTCCTTGGGCCCATGTACTTTCAGGGGATATTTGGATCCTTCATTTTATTCTCTGGTCCCTTTTTGCTTCCTCCTGCCACCATGATGTTTGAAGTTTTGTTCCACCACACCCTTCCCACCAGGGTGTTCAGCCTTACTACATGCCAAAAATGATGATACCAAGAGATCATGGACTGAAACCTCTGAAACTCCTTTGAAGTTGCTTAACTCAGGTATTTTGTCACAGTAATGGAAAGCTAACACTGAGTTTCAGTTCATGTGAAAAACTTTCAAACCACTTCAGTGGTAAGCAATTAAATTCTCTCTATACCTCACTCACTTCAATGCCTGTAATTTCTGCCTAATTATGTTATTACCCACAATTCTCAGAACCTGTTCTGATTCTGAGGGATACCTGATTTGCAATTCTTTTTGTTTGTTCTTTAAATAAGCTCATTTTGAATTAACCTTGTCTAATATTTTTCCTTTAAAAAAAACCAAAGAATCAGCTGTTTTTCACAAAAGAAAGACCATGGCCCAGATTAAAGAGCCATATCTCCCCTGCTCATTAGACATTCATTTAGGAAAAGGAGAATGTCATTTTTTTTGTACCAAATCTCTAAGTGAACTTTTTCTTGATGAGGAAGAGGAGGGCAGGAACTCACATGCATGAGATAACATAATGTACTAGAGAATTCTCCTACATACACGCCAAGTTAGGAGTGTCAGCCCCTGCTCTTAAAAGAGGCTTCACTAAACCCAAGTCAGAGCCATTGTGCAGCAACTGGATCTTTTCTGCACACAGATCTTTGAGAACAACCCATCAATTTCACCAAAGCTTTGACAAGAGATTGCACACAGGCTCAGGGAGTGAACCACAAACAATTCCATGATGCTCAGTCATAATCATGGGGCATCAGGGAACACTGCAAATGTCAGGCCATTTCAGTTTATTATTCCCAGCTTACTCTTTGCAATTTGTACAGGGGTCACACAACCTCCATATCATCTTTCTGTCAAACACTTTCTATTGAGAGCAGATCTGCTGTTTTACAGCTGAGTCCATTTTCCATAAAAAAAGACAACATTCCAAGGATGTCAGGTATGGTCCTGAGGGTCAACCCTATCCACCTTTCAAGTGTTCACTGACAGATGAATGGATAAAGAAGATAGATGTATCTGACATGTGTCTAAACTATGACTGCATTACAACCACTATTGTGAAAATCTACCAACCATGAAGTGAATTAAGATCAAAAAGCTACATGAAGCTGGGCACAGTGGTGCATGAATGTAATACCAGCAGCTCCAGATCACCATGTACAAAGCCTGCTGTAGCAACTTAGCAAGACCCTGTCTAGAAAACACACACACACACACACACACACACACACACACACACACACACAATTTGCTGGGGATGTGGCTCAGTGATTAAGAACCCCTTTTACCAAAAATAATAAATAAAATAAAATAAAATCTACTTGAAATAACTCTAAAATGATGGAATTCCTGTGAAATTTCATATGGGAATTTGTTTTGAACACATCCTATCTGAACCAAATGATGACACCATTTTCAAGAGACTGAATCCTTTATTCAACCTAAAGATTCTGCACCCACATAGATTCCAATAGACAGGAGAGGTGTTAGAATGATTCCTGCCCACCTGGAGCACACAGAGACATCTGAGGAGAAGCCATGTTGTGACAAGGAATAGCTGAGTCCCATGTCAGGCTTCCAGTGTATCATGTGTACCTGGTCCTACTGCTTCCCTCTCCCTAGGGAACTTGGTCTTCTGCTAGAGCTGGAGGGAGCCCTTCAGATACACCTGGCAAGGTAAGCATCATTTGTTTGTGACCAGACACAAACTCCTGATCTGTGCTTGTGTGAAGTTCAAATTGTCCCATTGGGGATTCAGTCCCACCTCCTGCCAGAAAGCACACTCTGACCTTGATCTGCAGTGTGCAAAATCCCACCTAAGAGCAGCCAAGTGAAGCCTGATTGTGCCTTACTCTTCTAAAGCCCAATTTGGGTTCCAGAAACCATAAGAGGCCAGCATCATTCTCTAAGGTTTTCTCCCACTTTAGTAGGAGGTCACCAGAGAGTGCCTGGTGTCCAAAGGGACCAGGATGGGACATGACAAGCAATAACTGTGCCTTTTTCCTAGGCACTTCAGCTACTCAATTCTCAGGGACAAGAGGTGGCAGGGAATCCTACATGGATTCACCAAGGTAATCCCCATTGTGTGCTCATGACTTTGCAGAGGCCCCAAAAACTTCTTGATACCAACCCAGGCCATGCTCTTGCCACCAAACTCTTCCAGCTTGGACACCTAGAGCCACCTCCTGTGAGCTCCCAGATGACTTTTGACAAAACCACACCTGGAAACCAGACAGATCCCCTGATGAAAACAAGCCTTGAGACTTAGCACCACCCCCACCCAGAGACCACACCCTCACGGAACCCAGAGCCTGTCATAGATGACCCTGCAAAACCAACCTGTGCAATACAACATACATGTTACAAACATATATCATGAAAATAATGCATCACTACAGTTGCTTTAGACATGAAAGTTGCCAGGGTACTTGGAAAATTTAAGATAGTAAATTTTAAAAAAAAATATATTCTAATTTGTTATACATGCTTGCAGTGCAATTCATTTCATATTACATATAAAGAGCACAATTTTTCAAGTCACTGGTTTTACATAAAGTATTTTCACAACAATTCTGTCTTCATACATGTACTTAGGGTAAAGATGTCTAACTCATTCCGCAATTATTCCTATTACCTTTCCACCTCCCCTCCCTGCCTTTGTTCTAATTTGACATCTTTCACAATATATTCTTGGGAAAATTCAACTTCCCAAAAATAACTCAAGGAGAACCAGTTGGAATCATTGAAAAATACAGAGTCAGTAGTAAAAAAATCTTCCTATAAAGGAAAGGTCAGACTCATTGAGTCACTAGAAAATTGAAACATTTCATACAGGTACACATATAAATTTGCACAAGATTTTAGAGAATAGTAAGAGAGATGATATATCTGATTCATAGTCTGGCTAAATTAATATGACCCAAACTCTTGAAGATAATGCTGGCAAAGACATGAATATAAGGTATCTCCTGAATATAGGTACAAAAATTTTACTTGAAATATTAGGGACCTTCATCTAGCAACACACAAATAGGATACATGTGTCTTGAGCTACTTTGGTTTCTCAAAGATCACTAGGTATGTAAGAAAAAATCTATGCTGATCACTATATGACTAGGTTATAATCTTGCAATTGATGAAACCTGTGTTTTAAAATTCAGAATCTACAGAGAGGGAAAGCATGAAGAAACTCAGTTAAGAGCTGGGTTCTGGCTCAGTGGTAGAATGCTGACCTAGCACATGCAATGAACTTGGGTACTATCCTCAGCATCACAGTAAATAAAATAAATAAATAAATAAATAAATAAAAAAAAATAAATAACAACTTGGTTAATAATTTCTTATAATATTGGAGAAAAACTCATTTTTTCCTTGTCCAAATGCAACTGTCTCTAATTCACTTTATACAAATCTAGTCCATGTTTTTGTGTTTTGACTGGGTGAATGCACATGTGTGAATCCAAGACCAATCATTACTGTTTCAATCCTTATTTCATTTTCACAATTATCACACTATGAAACTAGTTTTGAACTTGATACTTCATTGAAAAATATATTCTTCAACATTCTCAAAATAATATATGACTGTTCTCTTATTTTCAACTGTGCTGTGCTAATAGTTTAGATCTTAAATGTCCCTTAAAGATACAAGGGCTGGGGTTGTGGCTCAGCAGCAGAGCGCTCGCCTCACACGTGTGCGACCCGGGTTCGATCCTCAGCACCACGTAAATAAATGCATTGCATGTGTACAACTAAAAATCGTGTTTGTCCCCACTGTGGTAACACTGGGTCATGTTGAAACATTTGAGAGTTGGGGCCTACTGAGAGATCTTTAGGTCTTTGAAAGCAGGTCTTCAAGGAGATTATGGAGCCCTGGCCCTTCCCTCTTTCTCCCTATGAATTCCTGGTCATGTGGTTGACCATTTTACCATACTATGATGTGGTTTCTTTCCACAGGCCAAAATCAACAGGGACAACTGACAGGAGTGAAACCTCCAAAACCATGAACCAAGCCTTCCATAGTTGTCAACACCTATATTTCCACCAACCATAGGATGCTGAGGAAGCAGGGTCACAATTTCAAAACCACCTTAGCAACTTTATGTGACCATGTCTTCAAAAATAAATGGGGCTGGTAAAGTAGCTCAGTGGAAAGGACCCCTGTATTCAACCCCCTAACCACCAAAAAAATAAAAATAAAAAAAAAAAAAAACCTGAAGAAGAAAAGTACAACAAAGTCAAAATAAGCCTCATCACAGGTATTAGGTATTAGATGCAGTGGTGGAAAACTGACTAACATAGCTAACTTGATAACTTTATATGAGCCTTCTTATATGGGGATTTCAGTGTTCTGTAAGAAAACATAGCATTTTCCTGTGAAAACATCTAGTAGCAGAATAGCTAGGCATCTGCAACCTCAATCAACATTCCAAGTACTGTCCAAAGTCATTGTGCAAATAAGACATTTCCCCTATTGGGGAGTTGCTGTTTCTCGACCTATTCTCCATCTCATTATAAAAAGAAAAATATTTACAAAATGAAGATTTGTATATTACAAATCATATTATGCTTTGTAAATTCATACAAAACATGCTTTATTGTGTAATTTAATATTATTTCAAAATTTCACACTTAAATAAATGAGACACATGAAAAACATAGCATCTGAGACCAGTATGCACTATTTTAAAATTAAATATTGTAACAGCAAAATGGAAAGAGCTAACTAAGAGTTCTCTAGCCTTGGCCTGCTTCTACACAAAACACCCCAGGACCCAAAACTGAGAATTCAGAAAGAGTACCTCCACTGCTCCTCTGGCACTGTGTGAATTGTGCCTCCTAGAAGTCTAAGGGATGTAGCCAGCAGAGCTGTTTGGCAGGAGCTGTTGGAGAGACAGGAAACTCTCTGGAAGACTTCAAATTGTTCTATATTGTAAAGCTCAAAATTGTGAAAATGATTCCAAAGGGGGAGGCTCCCTGATATCTCCAACTTCAAAGTTTGGTCTCAAAGATAAGATCAACAATATCCAAGGCTCTCCTGGGAATCCTAAGATATTATTGACCTACATGGCCACATAACTGTCAGAACACTCTGGATTCCCAAAAAGGGGTCTCTCAGCTCAGTGTGGGAGCCTCCAGGTGTTGTTGAAATTTTAGTAGCCTGAACTGGTGCATCAGTAGAAGCCGTGCCTTCAGTGGAAAAAACTCAGGTAGTCTTATGCATTTTATGTTGATGGAGGTGTCCATCTGAATAACAGTCCAAGAAAGATTCTGCCAAGAATGTGAATTGGAAATGGAATGATATGCCTCCACAGTAAACCCCAGGCACATTCACTGTGAGTACAGTTTGAGAGTTTAGTGCTGGAGAAGATTTTTAAAGGCAAAAGAAAAAAGAACTCAAACAGATATTTCCAAACAGTAAAATCTTGGCAACAGTGGTGAAGAACAAGGAAGATGTGAGTCCAAAGTGAAACAGAGAGTTGATGGGCAGACATCCTTGCAGAAATTTCCCAAAAGGCTGAATTCAGCAGAATCTTTTGAATTCTTGTCAAGCACTCCTGGGTGAGATGGCTTCCTTCATAACATCCTAGCTTGTTTTTATTTATTTGTAGGGTTGAAACATAGAAAACTTCATTACAATACTGTCAAATCTCAGAAAGTCCTGGTGGTTTTGGCAGGCTATGATGTCCAGAAAATGCTGTTCTGTTCAGAGAAGAGAGCAGCTACCTGCAGACCCTGCCATATGAAGGCTTTCATAGAGGATCTTATCTCCAAGGCAGAGATAATTTGTGAATCAGGGCTGTGCAACAAACATCTACCTAAAGCACACATTGGTTTGAATTTGGCAAATGCTGTCTTTTTCTGCCTGTGGGGTAGTGCCTGCATAAGTCCAACTTTCTCCAGAGTACTAGAAGATGCACAGTCAAGGATCTACCACTGGTGGGTACTGCTAATGCACTGGAAGACATGACAGATCAGGAAGCTGCTGTGTGTGTGTGTGTGTGTGTGTGTGTGTGTGTGTGTGTTTGTCTGTGTGTTACCTGGAATGCAGGGGGCTCCAAAAAGGATTTAGGAGGGAGTTTGTTATTTTTAAAATTTTTTTCTATTTTTGAGTTTTTTTTTTTTTTTTTTTTTTTTTTTTAATCATGGAGCCTTCCTCAACTCAGCATCTATATGGACAGATTTAAAGAGTCTTAGCCATGACACTGAGTGGATGATTATAGAATGACTTATTACTATAGCTCTCTAAAACAGAATGCCAAGTACTTCAGTTATAATTTCAGCCCAGTCATCAAAAAATTCATACCCCTTATCCCAGATTTCCTGGGTTGGGGACCTGGGCTGCTCTTTAGCACTTTCCTGTCCATCTAACACAAAAGGCACTCACAGAGAATTGGCCTCCATTTGTGGAGGAGATGGAAACTGCATCTCAGAGCTCGGGGCCTCTCCATTCCTTTGAAAACCTACATCCTGATTTTGTAGAAAGGAAGTTCACCTGCTGCCCTAAGTCCTCATGCTTCTGGGACATTAGTTGTGGGTTCTGAAATGGAAGGTTCTTTGGGTAATTCTGGGGCTGTTGCAGCTGTGGAATATAATATCTCCAGTCATTCTGCTGCTGTTCTCACACAGCTGGTGCTGACCAGAGAGCTCCTGGTCCTGCTGCTGCTGCATTTTTCCCTGCACACTATCAACATAGGGCAAAGGCAAGGGCCTGCTCTGCTGGCTTTCCTCTGTTTGTGAACGTGGCCCTCTCAAAATGCTGCAGAGAAGAAACAGGATGACTATAGATGGGTTGACTGAAACTGGGAGAAGGTCCACTTTTTCTGGCTCTTTGACCCAGCAAACTACAACTTGGTTCTATTCTAATGCCTGTGAACATGGAGTCATATGAGGCACCTTCTTCACTTGGATGTACCCATGTCTCTATAGAAAAGTAGTCAGCTCCTTCCAGTGGAGCCTGCTGGAGGCAAAAAGGCTGTGTGGTGGAACTATTGCCATATTGCATCTAGGCATTCTGGTGACCTAAAACAGGAGGACCATGGACAGAAAACTCATGTCGTCTCCTGGTGACAAACATTCTCTTTTTCTCTCTACGTGATAGTCTGGATCTTTTATTTTGAAACTAAATTTAAAAAGAAATAAATTAACTCAACCAAATATTTTATAGTGAAGCTTAGTTTCAGCATTATCACTGACTTGCTTCTTGACCTGGAGTAAACACTAAAAGGCAATCCTTTCTGGGTTGAATTGTGGCATCTTCCATGCGATGAAGTTTTGAGCAAAAGTTCCTCATCCCAGAGGGAAGTGGGGACAAAAGACGCCCCCCCTCCCGGAGTAGATGCCACTCAAATATGGCACTGAAAGAGTTAATCCTTTGTGTGTATGTTTTCACTGTCTCCTTACTGTTCCGTTTTCTGTCCATATAATTGGCCTCCACATGTCGCTATTTTAATGAGATTGGTTCTAGAAATTAACCCTATGAAATCTGAGTTGGTAGTTTGGAAACATTTTCTATAATTGTACTAATATAGCAAGTTCCTAGCTAAAAAATCAGCTTGGTAAATGCCTGCTGTTTAAAAGGACTTCTTTAACTTTTAAAGTAGTTTAAAATAGATACTTACAAATTCCTTAGGGTGAATGTCCTTCAGAGCTAACATTAGGCTTTGCCTCCCCCTCCCTGCCTCTAGGTTCTAGATAAAACTACTTTAGAATAACAATAGTGCTTTGAATTCCAGACAGTAAAAACTAATTTTTATCAAGCAGTTGAGCAGGTGTGCAGAGGATATGGCTTTAGGGAATCCGTGAGAAAGAAATCTGACCCAGACTAGCTTCAGATAAGTGTGGCAAAATTGTAAGATGTGTACATGACCTGGAAAATTGTAAGATGTTCAGACAGTATGTGACCCCATCTGCACAGGGCCTTGAAACAGTGTACATGACTCCCATCTACACAGGGCCTTAAATTATATAGGGTAAAAGATTAATGTGTCTGAAATGTAATCAAAATATGTTGCCACTTTCCTAAGTCTTATGACTGTGATGTAATCAAAAAAGTACGTGTACTGACAAGAAATATGCTTATATACTTGCAACAAAGTGAAAGTAAATAAAGAGAAAATTCAGCAGCCTAACGCTTGTGTGTGTGTGAGCTGATTTTTCCATTTCTATCACTGATTCCTTTACTTTCATGCTACGTCGAGCGCTCGTGTTTGCACCCCACGATGCTGTTCTAGTATCCCCCAGCTGATAACACGACTTTGGCAGCCGATAACCTGAGACTTAGGCAGTTGCCCCAAATATGCTGCTCTGCACCCCCCACTGAGACCAGACCTCAGCATTGAATTTTGGAGGTTATTATGTAGTTTATAAATGGTGCACAATTCCAAATTCCCAACTGTCCCCAGAATCTGCAGCAGCCCTTCTGTCCTTGTGATCCCAAGGTTTTCAAAGTCTCTCAGCAACCTCTTGGCAACCTCTTCAATTAGATTGAGCAGAACCCCAGCTGCCCTACATGTAGATTCCCACAGCTTTTTGATTTTTCTTAAGCTGCCCCATCAATACACATTCCTGACTCAATGGACAATAAATGTATTCTTAAATACATTGCATTTAAAAGCCCCAAATAAAACAAACAAATGTTTGCCAATACTGGACAGTGCATATAGATGTGATCCTACTAATTGCACAAAACAACTCTAGTCTACCCTTTTTCTCCTGATTCAATTGAGGATACTTGCAATAATAGCCATAGTCCCCAAAGCTTTGAGTGTGTGTTCCAAAATGGCCAAAATGCTTTTTAGACTATGTAACCTTATTAGCTGGGGTTGTAGAGGAGTACAGGCAAAGAGTGTCTGGAAGCCTTTTGATATTTGATCACTCCTGGAACCCATCTCCAAGTTTCAGAATGGCTTTAAGGTAATAGGTAGAAAGGATATTTGATTCACAGGAAAGATGATTAAGATTGTAACTGTACATAACAAATCTGGTACCTCTAAACACATATTCTCATTTTCTCTTCCAACATAATTAGACACAAGGAAATAAAGAAATTTGTCAAAAGATACAGAGCTGTTAGCAGGCCAGTTACAATAAAGTGAAATAAAAAGGCACACATCCAGACCTTCTAGGATCCTCTCCCCAACCATGATTGATTCCCGATCACCTGGATCTTCTCTCAGCTTGTGCATGTCATTTCAATTCAAATTTCTCTCCTGTCATTATCATGATTTTCTACTTATTTGTATAACATCATTGATTTGCAGGGACTTTTAACTATTTCTAATTCATGAAAATTTATAAAACATAATATTTATGCTTACATAGTATTTGTTATTTGTTTATTTCCCAATGCTGTTCTTATATTCCCTTTCTTATTTCCTCACAGAAAATGTCCTTCTACTGTCAAGCAACCAAAATACTCAATGACCCATGGATAATGACAGTGTAGAGATATATGGAATTTTTCTTCAGTGTACTTTAGGGCAATCCTATTATAGTAAAATTTTGTGCAGCTTTAACAATAATTTACAAAATAACCATATCAGAAATTCCCAAAACAAAATATTGAATCATGTAACAAATGGCTAAAAAGTAGCTACTTATGCTGTGAGGTGCCATGTGGGGACACAATGGAACCAGGTCCTTTCTCCTGCATATTAGGTGATCACCTCTTGAAGGTTTGATTGGCATACAAAACTAACACATCTAAAGTAAACACTCCTGATATCTCTGGCATACAACTGATCAGGGCAAAATTGTAGAGCCATCCTTAAATCTTCTCACTGAATACCCAACATCTGTGCAAACTATTCAGTTCCACCTTCAATATATTCAGTTTTCCTAGTTCTGTAGAATTCCACAGCCAGTTATCTTATCAAAATCACTACAGTTCCTATCCTGGAAAATTACAAGAGCATGTTAATTGGTGCCTATTCCCAAACTTGCCTCACAACAGTTGATTTTTTTTTTTTTCCTATAAAAGTCATAAAATACCTTGATACTCACACTGAAATGAATACATGACAAGTATCAACACTGTCCTATGTGAAGAAATGGCATAATTTTTTTTTCAAAAATTCTTTGTATTTCCTGTATCATATACAGAAAGATATCTTCACATAATTTTTGGACTTTTAACTTATGTTGATTTCACATATGTGGCAATGCTTTTGCTTGGCAAGCTCCTCTCTGATGAAAAAATCAGGGTATGGATTCTGTTCAAATGATTGATTAAGAATCTCAAAATCATATTTTATAAATTTGTGCTGCAGGTTTTTTTTTTCCCTTTTCCTGTTTTGTTTCTCCTACTTCCTTGTGACTATCAGCAACTGAAGGTGCTGAAAATACAGACACAGAAAGAACAGAATTGAGGAATACTAGAGGCATTCAGAAAAAGAAAAGATTATTTGTTGACTAAGATTTTTTAAAGTAGAGCTCTGCATCACAAATTATTCATAATAATGGAAAAAGGAATAAAGGGCCTATCTAAAAATATAAAGATAACATGATATTATGATCTGAAGGGTAGGAAAGACATAGTCTAACAAAAATTCAAAAAATATGAAGAAATAGACTAATGAAACATACTCAGCCATAATAGTATTTGAATAAGTACAAATAAACCAGCTCACATCAATCTCATACCCAACAGTTTAAGTGGTTGGCAATAGAGTAGGGAGGAATATGACAAAATAAAACAGGGAGCAAGAATTGGGATGGGACAAATATTGATTATTATGACCACTTTGGGTTTTTGCTATACAATATGAAGTTCAAAGTAAGCTTAACCTTTAATGTATCAATCAAAGGATACTTGAAATTTTTAGACCATGTTTGCATGACCTTTTCCTAACCCTTCTCAGCTGGAATGGCAGTGTTAAAACACAAGACTTAAGAGTGTTAAAGGTTTGTATGGAGGATTTGTTTGTTTGGTGGTAGTGAGCATTGAAAGCCAGGGCCTAAAGTGTGTTAGGAAAACACTCTACCACTGGGTCACATTCAAAATAGAAAAAGCAAATGGCTGGGCATATAGCTCAGTGGTAGAGCTCCTCTGGGTTCAATCCCCAGGACAAAACAAAAATAAAGAAAGAAAAATGAGAACATAAAGTGGAAGATAGAACTGTAAAGAAATATTGATTTTATGAGATATAAGTTAGTATTACCATGAAAATTAAATATTATCACTTCTTTGTAAGAAAAATAGCAAAAGAATTGACTTAAAAGGAAATGACAAGGGAGTCAAAATATGCCACTACCAAAAAACAAAAGAAAAACCCAAGTCAAAGCAGTAAGAACAAAGGAGAAAACACACACACACACACACACACACACACACACACACACACACACACAGCTGTTAGATATACACCAAACAAGAAAAATGGCAGTAGTAGCACTACTACCTGCTTCTCCCCACTCTCTGTCCCTCTGGTGGATCGGTTTTTCATTATTTTTCAGATGGATAAACCCACCAGCTGTCCCACTTGCTTTACCACAGAGCTTCATTCCCACACTTTTTTCTTATTCATTTTGAAACAGGGTCCTGCAAAGTGGCCTCAAACTTGAGGTCCTTTTGCCTCAGGCTCCAAAACTCATTAGAATGACAGACATGCACCCCTGTGAGCCAGTACTAGTGCATTGTTTAATTGCACAAAATAATGTGATTCTGAGATGAAAAACTCATACATTTATAAAAATATGACTGATTGATAATGCTTTCCCTGATTCTATCCTCCCTTCTCTCTGGTTGAGCTAATTATTTGGAAGACATCCATTTTTCAATAGAAAACAAAAATGAAACATTTATTTCAGATTAAAAAAAAACACAGTAGGCAGGATTTAACAAATATTGCTATGAAAACTGGATATCCACATGCAAAGAGTCAAGTTGGACAATTTACCCCATAGAAAAAAAATTAAATAAAAATGGAAAAAAAAAAAGCTAGAAAAATGCATAAAACCTGCTGCAAGAATACTTGGAGGAAATTTTCATGACATTCAATTTGGCAATGGTTTCTTAGATATGTCACAAAATCATATACACAAGAAATTTAGACTACATCCAGATAAAGAACTATGCATCAAAGGACACAATAAAGAAAATTAAAAAACAATCTGTTGGATAGGAGAATCCCTTTGAAAATCATTTCTGATAAAGTCTTGATATAAAGATATAGAGAACCACAACTTATACATAACTCCAATTTAAAGTGGGCAAAGGATTGGAGTAGACATTTCTCCAAGGAAGATAAACAAATTGTTATTAAGCATGTGAAAAGATGGTCAGCATCACAAATCATTAGGAAAGCCATATTTAAATGCACAGGGAAATAACATCTCACTCCCATTAGGATGGCTACTATTCAAAAACCAAATAACCAAAATAAAACAACTGAAGAGAGGAGCAGAGGAATTGGATTCCTGATGCACTGTTGGTGGGAAGGACAAAATGTGTAGTTACTATGGAAAAAAATATGGTCATTGCTCAAAAAAAAAAAAAAATAACTATATTATCCAGCAATATTATTTGTATGAGGTCCTAGAGTAGTCAAAGTCATAGAGACAAAAATGCAATGATAGTCCTCAGGGGCAAGGGAGGAGCCTTGGGGAGTTGTGGTTTAATGGTTACAAGATGAACCATCACTTTTACAAGATGAAAAAGGCTCTGTGGACAGTTGCTGGTAATGTTTAAAGGACAATGTAATGTAGTTGATGCCACTGAATTATACATTTAAAAATGGTGTGAGTAAATTTTACATGATATTTGTTAAAATTAAAAAACACACACACACACAAGGACATCATCCCAAAAGAGAAGACCTGAATCTATACACGTTAGACAAACATAGTTCACTTTTGCAGCCAAACCACTTACGTGATAACTAATCTACTCCTAAAAAAAATTTAATTCACTCTGGGGATGGAGGAAACTTTGTCCTTAAAGAGGACAACTAGAAATATTGTTCCATCAGGATTAAGATTCGCACACAGGAACTTCAACTGTCTCTGTTCCAGTTGGACTGAGATAAGAACTATTTTATGCTCTGTCATGAACCAAATAACAATGTTGTGGTCAAGGATGGACTGGATATGATGGTGATGCCACAGAGCATATCATTGAGTGACTATTGGCATCAGAGTTATTCTAGCTTATGTAAGTGTACTCTATCATGTCCACACAACAAAAATCTGCTAAAACATTTCTCAGAACCAATACTCACCATACTCACCATTAAACAATGCCTGATTAGATTTTTTTTTTTTTTTTTTTCTTTTTGACATGTTTTCAATAAGAGAAATACAGTTCTCCCTAAATTACAGGCATTGTGGGTTCTCTTATGGAGCAAAGGACAATTTCTTTATGAAAAAAATTGAACATAGCTGGGCGTGGTGGCGCACGCCTGTAATCCTAGCACTTGGAGGCTGAGGCAGGAGGATCGCGAGTTCAAAGCCAGCCTCGGCAATGGTGAGGCACTTAGCAACTCAGTGAGACCCTGTCTCTAATAAAATACAAAAAAAAAAAAAAAAAAAAAAAAAAGGGCTGGGGATGTGGCCCAGTGGTCGAGTGCCCCTGAGTTCAATACCCAGCACCAAAAAAAAAAAAAAAAAAAAAATTGAACATAATGTGTAATCATGACAGTGAGCTCTGGGAGTACATTTGAGTCTTACTCCTGTCTAGGAGAAGCTGGTGAGAAAAGTAAAGTAAGCAATTCTTTTAAATAATGGTACATTAGTGACAGAAAGTTTTGCCAACATTTCAAATGCAATACCACATTTTTACCTCTTGTCCTAGAGATTCATGAAGATGTGCAGCCTGACACACTAGCCATGGGACTGCAAGTTCCCCCACTGTTTGGAAACAACATCTAAAAGGGGATTAAAAAAAAACATACCACTCTATTGACTGCAATATCACACTTGGGGAGTCCAGACGAACACAGCCAAGAGTCCCAGGAAGCTTCTCATCTATTTTATCTCACTTCCAAACCCATAACTCATAACAAAGTCCCAGGTTTCCTAAAAAGCAAATGTGCATGTTTCAAAATTTGAAAGACATGTGGTTGTTCAAATGAAAGCTCAGTAGGAAGCACAGCAACAAGAGACAGTCCTGAGGATTGCTCTAGCCCCATGGTTAGAAGCAGGGCTTCTGGCACCTGCTTACCTGAGATCCTTGGGAGATTCACATCCCAAAGTGACTGCCTTTGAGTCATCACTGTTTGGGGGCCCTTTGTTGAACATTTTTGCCTCTGAGATTATGTGCCCAGTGGACTCCTGGGTCCACTATGTACATTTGGGGAGAAGGGTCATTTATAATTTGCAAGACAGCTAGAGCTGACCCTACAACCTTTTCCTCTAAACTAGGGCTCATCTATAAAAAGAAATCAGAGCCTAGAACAAGACTTTTGCAAGTACCTCTTCAAAAAAACTGGCATGCCAAAATGTCCTTCACTATAGTAAGTTTCAAAAGTTCCAATTTATTGCTGAATTTTCACAATATATATAAAAAAAAATCATTTGTGTATTCAACAAACAATCTCCAGGACCACTCATAAAATTCTTCCAGTATAGTTTCTCACTTCTCCCCACTTTGGGATTCTGGTGATAGAATCCACAACCTGAAGCTTGCTAGGCAAGCACCCTCCCATTAAGCTATACCCATGTCTTTTTTTCACTTTTTTTTTTCTTTGATGTGAAAAGTAGCCATTTGGAATCCAGGGCCTCCTGCATGCCTGCCTAATGCTTGCAGACCTAAAATGCTGAGCAAGCACTCTACTACTGAACCACACCCTAGCCTATCCTGCTGATATTTTTTTTTCTATTTTCTCCCTGCCTTTTATGGCCTCTGCCCCCATTAACTTTTAAACACCTGGACTTTATTTAAAGCCAGGATCCTCAAGGCTTAGCCTCCAAAGTATCTGGTTTACAGGTGCATACCATGCCACCTGGACAGCTTTTTATGTCACAGGAAGTAGAAGAAAAAGCACAAGAACCTAAAGAACTTATCCCTCAACCTTAAAACAGAGCAGTACCTGGCCATTTTATTTTATTTGATCTACCCTACCATTCTTCTCATTTTCTTTGCATTACCCTTCATCATTTTGATGGGAATCCCAGACATATGGTTATCCTGTAAATACACCCATACATCTCTAAAATATAAGTAATTTAATTTTTTAATGTAACCATGTAAGAGGCTTTGGAAAAGCCTTCCTCCTCAATTCCACTGTGAAGCAGCCATAGACAGTTCTGTAGGTGACAGGGGCTGTCCCTGGCCTCTAAACTTGCCCATTAAAAAATGGAGCTATAGCTCAGTTGGTAGAGTGCTTGCCTGCTGGTATACACAAGGCCCAGGGTTCAATCCCCAGCACCACAAAAAGAAAAAAAAAAATCTATAACATTTCCCCCACTCCCCAACATTAGTATATGCAGTCCATATCCCAGCCCAAAAAAAAAAATAAAATCCTAAATAAATCTTAGTCATATCCTACAAAGTCCGACAAAGAAACTTACCTTTGGAAGTCATGTTGAGCCTCTGCTTTTTGGGCTTTCTCAGTGGTAAAGGGTGGAACTCTGGAGCAGCATCCATTAATATGGCCCACCCTTGACACATCCTCAGATGGCCTGGTCCCTGATGGCACAGCCAGCCCACCCAACAGGGGCATGGGCCTGCAGACTCAGTACCACCCTAGCATGAAGTATGCCCTAGACACATCTGATTATGTTTAAACAAACCTACCACTGTAAATCCTAGCTTCCCTTTATTGAGCACCCACTGAAACTAATCTTATTTAATCCCTACCAAACCCATATAATGTAGGTACTATTATATCCCCACCTGGAATTGAGAACAATGGAACAGACATTTTGAGCCATAGTAAGATCCTGACCTTGAATGTAAAACGGTTTGTAAAAATATATACATATATATTTTAATGTCTTCTTATTCTTGGTACTATGGATTGAACCCAGAGGCACTCTATCACTGAGCTACATCCCTCAGGTATTTTTGTTTTTGTTTTTTTTGTTTTTAATTTTCTTAGTCAGGATTCTGCTGATTTGCTGAAGCTGGATTCCATTTTGCAATACTCCTGCTTCAGCCTCAGAGTTACAGGTATGAAATTACAGGTATGCAGTAAAGAGCCCACTTAATTCATCTGGTTCTTCATACAGTCCTGTGATAGAACAAAAATCTTTGTTTCACAGACAGAAACTACAGGCCTTTGAAGTTTCTTTACAGCTCTGGGACTTTGTACTTTCCCACATGTGGGGAAGAAGGTAATAATACTTGGAAGGTTTTTTTTGGACTTCAGGTGTACAAAAAGCAAACCCATGCTTGTTGTTTCCCATTCTTCTGAATCAGAGAAATCTGCCCATCCCTATTTCTACTGAAACAATTGGCCTTTTTTTTGTTTTGTTCTGGGGATTTAACCTACAAACAATTGAAGGCTATCTCTGCAGCTGGAACATATTTTTTCCTACCTTAACTCCTAGTAGCCCTATGGGGTTATACATTATTGTACATACAGATGAGTCCTGAAGCTCAGAGAGATTAACTAAATTACCCAAAGTCAACCTCTGAGAAGAGTGACTACAACAACATAAAGCAGAGGAAGATAAGTTTTGCTGGGAGTGGTAGTGCAAACCTCTAATCCCAGGGGCTCTATGGCAGAAGGATCAAAGGTTCAAAGCCAACCTCAGTAATGCATTGAGGCCCTAAGCAATGCATTGAGACACTCTCTCTAAATAAAATATGAAAAGGGGCTTGATTTGTGGCTTAGTGGTTGAGTCCCTCTGGGTTTAATCTCCAGTACAAAAATAAAAAAAAAATAAAAATAAGGTTGCAACTGGGCAAGTTAATGGCAGCATTGCAGAAATTAAATTTTAAAAGGGGAGGGGGCAAAAAGGAATGTAGTTTTCTATCTTCATTTCAGAATAGATGGTGTCTCTGAAACCAAAATGAACAAAAGGCAAAAAAAAAAAAAAAAAAAAAAGATTAATGGGCAGATAAATTCAGGGTGGTCGATTCATGTGCTATGACTGTATATGGGTCCTATGCTGTCTACTTGGGTACCTCAACCTGTCATTCGAGGCAATAAAGGTGGTTTGGGGCATATGGGGGAATATTTTGGAAACCAGAAGTCCTGAAGAAGACTAGAGACTGATGGAGTAGAGTAAGCCAAAATTGGGTTGAGCCACCAGCTTATTCAAAAGCCATCTGCACTCTTCCAGGATTCCACTCCCCCTAGTCACAGACCCCTTTTCTGATGGTCTCCTTCATCACCTGGACTGTTGTAGGTCTAGCTCCAAAGATCAGATCTCCTGTTTTCTTTTTGGACCCTTTGCATGTGATCATGACTTACCCACCATGTGAAATGCTGACATGAGCACCAGCTCTGAGATCACCACCAAGGACTACAGTGAGAAAAAGGAAATTGTGGAGAAGTCAGATTGGAAGAGCCCCTGTTAATGGGAATGCTAATGAGGATGATGGGGAACAGGAGGCAAGGCAGACAATAAGGTAGATTTTTGAAAAAGGGCAGGAAGGTGATAATGAGGATTGGGATAAACATATCAAAGAGGAGGATGGGGTAACTATGGAAAACAGGCAGCTGAAGATGATGTAGATGACAATGGCAATACCATTGAGGATGACAACACAGCAAGGAAAAAATAATAAGCCAGGCATTTTATTGGAGGCCTGTCATCTCAACAACACACAACTGAGGCATTAGGATGACAAACTGGAGCCCCAGCCTCAGCATTTCAGCAATATTTAGCAATATAGCAAGTCCTTGTCTCAATATAGAAAATGAAAAGGACCAGGGGTGGAGCTTAGTGGTAAAATACCACAGGTTCAGTCCTCAGCACAAACAGAAAAGAAATAGAAAACAAGAAGAAAAAGAATAAAATGCTAAATACTTTTTTAATGTCATGTGACCTAGTCATCCTTCACTTCCTGTCTCAATCAAAAGATGGTCACTATCAAATAAAAGGTCCCACCCACTTTTGTCAGCACCATTGGCAGATTGAAGGAGCCTATAATCAAGGAGATAGCTAAAGATTGCGGTTAGCTGAGAGCCATAAAAGATGTTCTAGTTTCCACCTGATGTTGATACATTATTCAAAGAATCTTTGTATGCCCGTGAACACTGCGTGACGCACCTGTAAGCTCGAGCTGTAAGCACGTGTCCTTGTTAAAGCTATATGTATATAACTGGGTGAGGTTCGTTAGTGTGTGTGGGGAAGAAGAAGGTGGTGGTTGGAGTTAGAGCATTTGGAGTGATTGCTGGAGCTGGAGAGAGGAGAAGAATAAAAGACCTTTTTTCATTTTCATCCTGCCTCCAAATTTTCCTGTGGCGTTCGCTGCTCCAAGCGACTTCCGCTTCAGGCAGCGACAGGTGGTGGCCTGTACGGGGAATTCGGCGGCAAGGTAAGAAAAAAAAGAAAATTTAAAAAGATGGGAGCAAATATAACAAAAAGTCGGTTTATAAAAGCCATGAATGAAATTTTTGATATTGAGAACTCAGAGGATAGTGAGAAAAGTGAACAAGAAAGCATATCCTCTGACTCAGTGGAGACCAGCAAGGAGAGTAGGAATGTAAATTCAAAAGTAAGATCTGCAAAAGCCATCAGAAGCTTAATAAAATTAGCTGAGGAGTATGTACTCTCCTTAGAAACTGAAACTCAGGATACTAGTGAAAGTGATAATAGTAACAAGGAGCCAAACCATGAAAGTACAGTCTCCTCTACTGAGCCGGTTAGGAATTATGAAGCTAGTAGTGAAGAGGAATCAAAAAGCGATTCGGAGAGCACAGTCTCCAATAAAAAGAACAAAAAGAAATTAAAAAAGAGAAAAGACCGTCAAATAGAGGAACCACTAGCGCCCTCTGCTCCTTCATGGATAGAATCCCTAACAGAAACAATAAAGAGTATTGATCAGAGTGTACGTGCCCTTGAGGTAGAAATTGGCGGCCTTTCAGAGCGCTTATACGCTCTCGAACAACATAGACCGCAGGAGCACCTAGAACTGCCAGTATTTCAAAATGAACAGGGACAAAGATATCACGAGTTCCTAGACTTTAAAACAATAAAGAATTTTAAAGAGGCGGTAATGACCTATGGGCCTCAAGCTCCGTTCACATTAAGTATGATAGAGTCACTTAACACCCTAACCTTAGCCCCCTCAGATTGGAAAAGTCTATGCAGAGCGGTACTAAGTGGGGGACAATACCTAATCTGGAAAACTCAATTCCAGGAACTTTGTTCAGAAATAGCAAAGAGAAATGCTGCAGCAGGTTTCCCTCAACGCAATATAGATATGCTCACAGGGGAGGGTGAGTTCGCCGAACTACAAAATCAGCTACAATACGATCCAGGTGTGTATGCCCAGATACACACTGCAGCTGTGAAAGCCTGGAAGACAATCTCAGTCACAGGGGATCTGCAAGGCAGCCTATCAAAAGTTATACAAGGGCCTAACGAACCTTACGCTGATTTTGTAGATAGGCTCTTAAAAACAACATCTAGAGTTTTTGGAGAAGTCGAGCAAGCTATGCCCCTAGTTATCCAATTAGCATACGAGAACGCTAATAAATATTGCCAGGATGCAATAAGGCCATGGAGAAGTAAAAAAGACTTATCAATTTATATCAGACTGTGCAAAGACATTAACGAGGCTGTTATCACAGGCAACGTAATTGCTGCAGTGATGAAAAATTCCTCCCCTCAAAATTCCCAAAGGATTCAACCTAGAACAGGATATTCCAGACAAAATTATTATAATCAACCAAGATATGCTAAGCAATATCCCCCAAGGGTAATAAAATCAAATTCATACCGTGCTCCAGGCCGATGCCCCAGATGCCAAAAGGGTATACATTGGGCCAATCAATGCCATTCTAGATATGATATATATGGAAATGATTTATCAAGGATTTCAAAAAACGGGGCACGGGGCCCAATGCCCCGGGGCCCACAAATGTACGAGGCACTAGAGGAGGAAGGCCCTCAGATTCAAATGATTCCTCGTCACAGTCCCTCCTACCCATTAACTCCCTTATCAGAGGGACAAGAGGAAGTGCAGGATTAGATCTCTGTTCTACTGCCCGGATGGTCCTGACACCTGAAATGGGGGTTCAGCTGATTCCTACGGGAATCAGGGGACCTCTCCCTTCAGGAACTGTGGGACTAATCCTTGGGCGTAGTTCCAAAAGTTTATTAGGCTTTAATGTTATACCAGGGGTTATTGATTCAGATTATAATGGAGAGATTAAAATAATGCTAAGTACACACAGGGGCATCATCTCCGTAAATCAAGGAGACAGAATCGCACAGCTGCTCCTCATTCCCAGTCTCCATAATTCTTTTAAAAGCATGCCACAAAATAGAAATAGCAGAGCATTCGGTTCCACTGGTTCAGGACCTATGGCTTTCTGGGTCCAGGACTGTTCACGGAGGCCTATGTGCAAATTAAAAATTCAAGGTATAGAGATGGAGGGGCTGATTGATACAGGAGCTGACTCTTCCATTATAAATCTACAACAATGGCCTAAGCACTGGCCTCTACAGAAAGCCTCAACCAGTTTAAGAGGCTTGGGATACAGTAATACCCCAGCTCAAAGTGCTGTAATCTTAAATTGGCAAGACAATGAAGGCCATACAAGAACATTTGACCACCCTCAATGATTTCCAAAAATTACTGGGTGACATTAATTGGCTTCGCCCTACACTAAGCCTCACTACTGGACAATTAAAACCCTTATTTGACATCCTTCGTGGGAACCCTGACCCATCCTCACCTCGAACATTAACTCCTGAGGCCAGGAGAGCTCTAAAATTAGTAGAACAGGCCATTGAAAGATCCCATTGCGATAGATTTGATTTTGCACAACCACTAATATTGATTATTATTCCTTCACAATATACTCCAACAGGAGTATTTTGGCAACAGGGACCTATATTATGGATACATTTGCCTGTCTCTCCTAAAAGTACAATTGAGTCTTATACCTCCATGGTGGCTAAACTTATTCTTCAAGGACTTAAAACCTCTACTAAAATATTTGGAATTCATCCCGCTACTATTATTACTCCTTATTCATCGTCACAGGTTGAATATTTGTGCTTCAATGATAATGATTGGGCTGTAGCTAGATGCTCTACTTCTGCAAATTTTGACAATCATATTCCTAAATCTCCTATACTGTCCTTTTGTATCAATCATCCTATCATATTCCCACAGGTAATAAAAAAATCAACCCATTCCTAAAGCATTTAATGTATTTACAGATGGATCCTCTAACGGTACTGCTGCAGTAGTCACTCAAAATGAAAAAATGATTCATATCACTAATCAAACATCAGCTCAATTAGTGGAACTCGAAGCTATAATAATAGCTCTGGAAAATTTTAAAGAACAGCCTATGAATATTTTTTCAGACAGCCATTATATTGTACATGCTGTCCCAAAATTGGAGCTAGCAGGTCCAATAGCACCACATACTCCAGCTTTTAAGTTGTTTTCTCAAATCCAAAATCTCCTATGGCAATGAAAAGAACCTTTATTTATAGGTCACATAAGAGCTCACACTAATCTGCCTGGTCCTCTCCATGAAGGTAATCAAAAAGCTGACGCCCTCACTAAAACAATATTTATATTTACTACAGTACAACAAGCTACTTTATTTCATTCCCAGTTCCACGTTAACAGCACTACCTTAAGACAAAAATTTAAAATCACAAAAGAACAAGCTCGTAGAATTGTAAAAGAATGTCCATCTTGTGTAACACTTTTGCCCAATCCACATTATGGGGTTAACCCACGAGGTTTGATGCCCAATCATTTGTGGCAGATGGATGTCACACATGAGCCAAGTTTTGGAAAATTACGATTTATTCATGTCACCATAGATACATGCTCAGGCATGATTTTTGCTTCTTTACATTCCGGAGAAAAAGTTAAAGATACTATATCTCATTGTCTGCAAGCTTTTGCTGCATTGGGCATCCCCAAAATGCTTAAAACAGATAATGGCCCTGCATATACATCCACATCCTTCAAACAATTTTGTACAAAGTTCAATATTATCCACAAAACAGGTATCGCTTATAATCCTCAGGGACAAGGAATAATTGAAAGAGCAAATCGGACACTTAAAAATATGTTACTAAAGCAAAAAGATGGAAACTGGAAAAATCCTAAGGACAGATTGGCAGTTGCCCTGTTTACCCTAAATTTCTTAACTTTAGATTCTAATGGACATTCGGCTGGAGATAGACACTGGAACCCACACCAACAACATAAACCTTTGGTTTACTGGAAGGATGTTCTCTCAGGTACATGGAAGGGTCCAGACCCAGTATTAATTTGGGGGAGAGGATCTGTTTGTGTTTTTCCAAAGCACGAATCCTCTCCAATATGGATACCATCTAGATTGATAAAGCAGGTACAAAGTCAAAAGGATCAAGACGAAGTTATTGAGGAGTCTAGATTGAATAAACAAGTACAAAATCAAGAGGACCAAAATGAAGGTATGGAGTGATTCCCTTAAAAGAGTTCTCCATTAAATTTACAACTTAAATTTCATTCTTCCCGGCCGGGACAAGAAGATCTCTCTTCAGTGTATACACAATTGTAATTTTTTTTTCTCTTTTATATATGTCTTTATGTCTGTGCATTTGTCTAAATTTCATGTTAATGTGATGTCACAAATATGTTTATATGTGCGTCTGTCTAGTGTGACGTCACAAATAATTAAGCGTTTAAAAAAAAAAAAAGGTAGATAGATATAGATCCAAATAACAAATAACATTAATTCATTTAAGCTTAGAATATTCTAATTTGATAATCAATAGATAGATAGATAAATAGATATTTATATAAGTTCAGAATATTTTAATTAGATAATCAATTATAATGATAATCAATTTTGATTTATAGTTGTCTCCGGGACTTCTCTTCAGCTGTGAATATGTTTAATGTTGTATAACCTGATATTTTGGTGTTCCGACAGAGGATCATTTATTTGTTATTGACTTCATTTGTTTAGTAGCTGATTAATTTGAATTATTTCAACAGGTATAGGATTGCTGTGTATATAGAGACTCGAGGATTCCAGCTAACAAATTATTTTTCCAAAATGCCTTTAGCTTTTCTTTATCTTTAATGCAGTAAACACCCTCAGTTTCTCTTTGATTATTTCTGAATGTGATATTTTGCCAGCTTATGTTTGTGGGAGCTTAAGCAGCAATGTGTGTGAGCAGAGATCAACTTTTATTTTCTACTCTAATAATTCTTTTTTTAGTTTGACAGCTCACCTTTTGATCTCAGTGCTGGAATAGCACTGCCTTTCCCTTAATAATGGATGCTTGAGTTTTTAGGTAGCGGGCCCTGAAGATTTGCCGGTAGAAATGTCTAGACATAAAAAAGACGGCTGCTGCTACAACTGCAGGGACCGCGGTCGCTGTAAGCATCCCTGCTGCTCAAGCATCAACAACCTCACCAGCAGTGTGGCCTCTGCTCTGCATGCATGGGGCCTCCTGAATCTATGTGTTATAACTTATGGACATTTTGATTTTCCATTATTTTGGGACATTACGGGACAATGCCTTGCGGGTATTTGTCTAAGAGAACTCAGTGCGTTACTTGATGAAACTAAGGGCAGCTGATTCGCTTAAAGAACTTGATACGCTATGGAAACTTGGCTCGTCAGCAGTAGGCTTACCGCCTTAAAGCCGCAGCATCTCCTAAAAATTGGACGGCTGTTAGTCAACACACAGTCGATCCTGAAGGGCTCTATTGGATGGCTGGTTAGCCTATGACGGGTAAGATCCCCAGAAGGGGACAACCTAAGACACGGCACAGTCGCACGGGACAGTCTAATGTGGCCGGCATGTCAACCTAAGCCAGGAGTCAGGACAGCCTAGACTCCCATGACGGGTAAGAATGTCGGTTGCACATGGACGTCCTAGAACATCCCCTCTTTTAAAACTAAAAGGGGGAAATGAAGGAGCCTATAATCAAGGAGATAGCTAAAGATTGCGGTTAGCTGAGAGCCATAAAAGATGTTCTAGTTTCCACCTGATGTTGATACATTATTCAAAGAATCTTTGTATGCCCGTGAACACTGCGTGACGCACCTGTAAGCTCGAGCTGTAAGCACGTGTCCTTGTTAAAGCTATATGTATATAACTGGGTGAGGTTCGTTAGTGTGTGTGGGGAAGAAGAAGGTGGTGGTTGGAGTAAGAGCATTTGGAGTGATTGCTGGAGCTGGAGAGAGGAGAAGAATAAAAGACCTTTTTTCATTTTCATCCTGCCTCCAAATTTTCCTGTGGCGTTCGCTGCTCCAAGCGACTTCCGCTTCAGGCAGCGACAGCAGATGACATAAGTTCTCCCTCCATTCAACCAAAACCACAATGTGAATTTACAATGCAGAAGGGTTATTTTTCCTTTTTTTTAAGAAAGAAAGATCACATTTTTTCATTTTCATTTTATATTTTTTGCACATTTTTATAGAGGTCAGGAATTTTTAATGGTCACAAATAACAAAACAAGTCTTTGAAGAGTTCTGACATTATATGGGTGTAACCATGTTCATTATACTCTCATATAATCTCAATGAAGAAAAAAAAAATTTAAAAAATAAAAACAGTGGATGCAGTGATGCAAACCTCTAACCCCAGCACCTCAGGTGGCTGAGGTGGAGCATCCAAAGTCTGCCTGGTAATGGAGCCAGACCATGACCAGAAATAAAAAACAAAAATAAAACTCAATATAATTCATTTAGTTGGGCCCAGTCCACTCCTCAAAAGCAAAAGGATTGGGGCTTATCTTATTACCACCATTTCAGTAATTTTTGTGTGTATGTACTTTGCTGGACAATAAGTAGATGGTATGTATGAGATCATCTTAAAGGTCAAAGATACAAAGTTTAATTTTACTTATTTTAATGTCTCTCAAGTTTCTAGATTTATAATTTGTTGGCCCATTCTTGTAAAATCATGTTGCCCAATATCATACCAGAATTTTATTTTGCTGAGTTCTTCTAATAATCAAATAAAAAGGTTGGCCTTAGCTTGAGTTTTCTGGCTACTACTTGTTTCCCAATAATTCAAAGTTCCCATCAGTTTTGTGTCTTTCTTTTCTCAGTAGCCTGAATTCACTCCAAGTAGTGACCTTTCCTCCCCTCCTCCATCAAGCTGCTTCCAAAACCCACCTAGACAGATGCCCTTACTGCCTTGTTCTCATTGAGTTCTCAACTCCAGTCAGGCTTTCCTCAGAGCTCACTCCATGATTCACACCAATAAATCAGCTACAAATGGCCCAATCTCATGGGTAATTTTCTTAAGTCATCACACATATTGGCCAATCTCTTTTGTATTTATTATCCTACTTCATACTTTTTATATGAAGCTTGCCTTCAGGGCATGTTTTCTAAGTCCTTTATCCTCATTACAAATGCCCATAAGGAGCTGAGAGTGGTGGCTTATGCCTGTAATCCCAGTGTCTTGAGAGATTAAGGCAGGAGGATCTTGAGTTCAAAGTCAAACTCAGCTGCTTAGTGAGGCCCTAAGCAACTCAACAAGATTCTCTAAATAAAATATTTTAAAAGGCCTGGGGATGTAGCTCAGTTATTAGGTAGCCCTCTAATCTTGGTACCCAAAAAATAAAAAAATAAAAATTTAAATTTAAAATCCCATGATGATAAGAGTTCAGCACACCCAGGTCCTGTCATTGGAGGCATGTGATGGAGCTGTGAACAGCACAGTGCAGGCTCAGAAGTGTCAACATCCAGGTGAACTTTTAAAAATACATAATCCCTGCATGGAATGGGAGTACACACCTGGAATCACAAGTACTCACTAGGCCAAAGCAGAAGGACTGAAAGTTTAAGGCCAGTCTGGCAACTTAAAGAGACCCTCAGCAACTAAGCAAGACCCTGTCTCAAAATTTAAAAATAAAATAAAAAGGGTTAGGGATATAGCTTATAATAGTAGCCCTGGCTTCAATACTCAAAAAAAAAAAAAAAAAAAAAAAAAAAGTACCATTTCTTTTCTCTGTTTCCCAAAGTGAACATGTTCAATAGGCTATTTAACATTCCTGTCGAACTGTGAAAACCACACCCTATAAATTGAGTGAATTTGGCAAACTGATAACTCAGCACATTGGCTTCTAGGACATTGAGTTTTATTGAGATGATTTGGTATCAATTGCTCATTAACTGAATTTCTCCACCTAAATTTTAGCTGCTTGCCTCATTCTCCCATATCACAGCATTTAGTTCACTCAATCATAATAATGCTGAGAAAATCAGCTAACACTTATTAGTTTATACTTTGTTCCTCCATTAATCTCTTTTCAAAGATATATATATATATATCTTTGATATATATAATATATATATATATATATATATATATATATAAACCAACATTCTATAGGCCAAAATCCTGCACAATATTTTTTTCTCATTTATCAACGTTATTTGAAGTTATTTTTTTCTTATTTCTTCATTTATTTTGTACTTGGGCTTGATCCCAGGAGCACTTTGCAACTAAGCCATATTCCCAGTCTTTTTTATTTTTTCTTTTGACAAAGGGTCTCAGTAAATTGCTGTAATTGTTCTGCAACTTGCAATTCTGACTCAGCCTCCCAAGTCACTGGGATTCTAGGTAGAATGAAGAATTTGAGTCAGGAAAATATCCTCTGGTGCGCCTTTGCGTCACAAAGTCTCTGCACCATACTGATTATCCCTGCCTCTTTTGTCATCACTTAATTCAATATCATGAAAACATTCCTGGTCACAGTGACTGAATGCTGACTGTTACAGGATAAATGCAAAACAGACACTTGTTCCTCATAAATCCCTATTATTGATTTTCCTATCTGTTACACTACACTGAACCAGACCTGAGAGCCCTAAGACTTCATTTGTCTTTCTTCAAATTTGTATCTCTGGGACCAAGTATTACCCCTGGCACTAATCAGACCCACAGAAATATTTCTTCCAAATTGAGGGAATGATTTTGTCAATGTTTAATTTTCCCTAATTCCAACTTGACCTCCACCCAATATACACCAGATATTTTTAATTCCTTGATGTAAGACAATGAAACAGAAAAACGTTCTCTGACCTCCTTGGCTGAAGGATCACAACAGGTTGATTCCCAGTGCCATTCATGATCAGGACTCTTCCTGCTTTTTCACCCTCACCTTCATTCACTTAATTTCACATTCATTTCTTCAACACAAAAAACAACAAAACAAAACAAAAAATACTTCCCTTGATTATTTGGATGTACAATTCTTGGTTAATATTTTTAAATTTTTTTTTGAAATTGTCCCACCCCATTATGATCCTTAAAATGTGTGGAGGAAAGGGTTTACTACATCTTGGCCCATGCCCATTATAATCTCTAGCCATCTCCTCTGAACACCATTAGGGGTACTATTTATCTCTGTACCCCCTGATACTGTATAGAGAATTTGTGCTTCAGGATGGAGAATAAAGTTTAAAGGTTTTTTTTTTTTCTTTTCCCCAAAATGATAACTAAGTCAGGCATGGTGGATGCATTCCTATAATCTCTGCAACTCAGGTAGCAGAGGCAGAAGGATCACAACAAGTTCAAGTTAGCCTCAGCATATTAGTGAGACCTCAGCAAACAGTTAACTAATTGCCAAGAAGAGTTGGGCAGATTGCCTATTTTTCCTCCTTCATTTGAGAAATTAATTTCATAAAATACATGCTTGGGTACATGATTTCTATTAGGGGTATTATTTTCCATTGATCTATTTGTTGATTTTTGCATGTCAAATACCAAAGGATTTTTTTTGTTGCCATTTTATAGTGTGTCTTGATACCTCATAGGCCAGTCAGTGGGGGAAAAACAGTTTTTTGTTTTCCCTGTTTAGGTCATCAAACCATCCAGAAAGGAGTGTTCAGGGATAAGAAAGTCCTCTGTGAGCCCTGAGGGGACAACAGTGCAGGCTGCCTTGAGGTTACAGAATTCAAGTTCCATGTCCCAGGTGAAAGTCAAGTTGGAGAGAAGAGAGAAAGCCCTTCTGAACATCTGTTTGGCTGTGAATTCTTCATGGATTTCCATAAACTAATAACATGTAAGTAAACATCTTAGATGATATCTGGATTCCTGATGTGTGCATGATAGGCTAACAATAAGATCCTTCGATTGTGAGCTCTACCCACTCTTCCCACCAACTTACTAAGTTCAGAAGTTATAAAAACTAAAAGCTAGCTCCCCTATTTCCTTAATCCCCAGACATTTTATTTAAGTGACCTTGCTTATTAATGAAGATCCATCTTTTTCTCTACACCAACAACTGCTGAGAACACATTTTACTAATAGACCCAAATATATGTTCTTTACTGGTTTTAAATAGCAATAAGTGAATGGGAAGTTATACTCCACATATGTATAATATGTCAAAATACATTGTACTATGATGTGTATCTAAAAAGAACAAATAAAAATTTTTAAAAACAACCCACCATTTAGCTACTAATGTTTCAATATTTAAACTTTCTTAGAAATAACTTACATATTTCATATTTTTCACAGATCTTTTAGACTTTACATGAAGAGCACACCCATAAACACATATTTTCAATTACACTTATCTAGTTCATTTACTTTCAACAGTTACTCCTAGATTACTCATAAAGACCAAGATATCAGATAAGCATAATTAGTATTTTGTGTTTTTTTAACATATTTTATTTTGTTTTCCTGTTTTTGTTTTTGTTTTTACACTCAAATGAGTTTAGGAGTTAATTCAAAGACATCTACAATCTAGTTGAGACAGATGAAAAAAAAAAAAAAAAAAAAACTCCAAATGACCATGATTTTTTTAAAATAATCTTTTTTGTATTATTAGTGCATTGTGATCATTAATAATAAGATGTTTGCAATAAAATTTTGCTATATTTGACAATCAAACATAATAATAACTTAGGTACATAAATAAAAAGTAAATTTTTAATGTTTTTTATTAGTTCACATAACACAGGGTTTGTTTTGAGATAATCATACATGCAAGGAATAAAATTTGCTTTATTGAGGTCCCCAATACTTCTTCATTCCCGTCCTTTCTCTCTCCCCCATTTCCTTTTTCTATTCTTCTGATCTTCCTTCTATTTATTGTGTTTCGATATTGGTGTTTCATAGGTATACATGCAAGTAGAGTTCACTGTGGCATATTGACTTATGTACAAAGCATAATTTGGTTACTTTCACTCCATGGTTCCTTCCTTTTTTTGTCTTTCTCTTAGTCCCATGTCTCTTGTATGCTCCATTATCTCCCTTTAATTTTTATGGTGTTCCTCTCTCTCTCTCCCTTCTCTCTCTCTCTCTCTCTCTCTCTCTCTCTCTCTCTCTCTCTCTCTCTCTCTCTCTCTTTTCCTTACTTGTTCTCTACACATGAGAGAAAGCATTGAACTGTTAACTTTATGAGCCTGGCTTATTTCACTTAGCATGATGTTCTGCAGTCTAATCTATTTACTGGCAAATGCGATAATTTCATTCTTATTAATGGTTGAGTAAATTACATGTGTCTATACACCACATTTTCTTTATCTGTTGATAGGCCCTGGGACTGGTTTTGTAATTTGACTGTTGTGAATGGCACTGCTATAAACACTGAGGTCAATGTATCATTATAGTATACTGATTTTAATTCTTTATCAATAAATACAAAGACATGAAATAGCTGGGTCATGTGGTGGTTCCATTCCTAGTCTTTTGGGGAGTCTCTATACTGCTTTCAAGAGTAGATGTACTAATATATAATCCACCAACAATGTATGAGTGTGAATTATCCCCCAACTTCCTCATCAACATTAATTAATATTGCATTCCTGATAATTTCCATTCTAACTGGAGATGAAATCTCAATGTGCTTTTGATTTTCATTTCCCTAGTTGTTAGAAGTATTGAACAGTTTTTCTTGTATTTGTTGGCCATTTGTATTTTTTCTTTAAAGAAGTGTCTGTTTAGTTATTTTGCCCATTTATTGACTATGTTATTTGGGGTTTTTTGATGTTAAGTTTTTGAGTTCTTTATATGTTTTGGGTATAATTCCCCATCAGAGAAGTATCTGAAAATATTTTTTTTTTTTACATTCTATGGGCTCTCTCTTTATGCTTATTTCTTTGCTGGGCAGAAACTATTTTTATTTGTTCTAATTAGTTATATGTGACATTTAATGCACTTTGATACATCATACATAGATAAAATATAACTTCTCATTGTTCTGGTTGTATGGGTTGTAGAATCCCACTGGTCATATATTTATATATGAATATAAGGTAATGATGTCTGTGTGATTCATTCTACTATCTTTATACTATCCTTTCTCCAACCCCTCCCCATACCCTCATGAACCTTTCATTCCCCTGTACTTATTGTAAAGTTACTCTAATCTTCCCTAGCACTGCCAACCCTTATTGTGAATAGCATCCTCATATCAGAAAAAAACATTCTACTTTTGGTTTGGGGGGACTGGTTTATTTTTATTAGTGTGCTATTCTCCAGCTCCATCCATTTACCAGCAAATGCCATATTTTCATTTCTCTTTTAGGCTAAGTAATATTCTATTGTGTGTGTCCATATATATATATGGACACACACACAATATATATATATATATATCCCACGTTTTCTTTATCCATTCATTTGTTGAAGAAGACCTAGGCTGGTGCCCTAGTTTAGCTATTGTAAGTTGAGCTGTTATAAATAAATCAATGGAGTGAGATAATTTGGCCAAATGGTGGTTCCATTGCAAGTTTTCTGAGGGATCTTTATATTATTTTCCATAATGGTTGCACCAATGAGCATTCCCACAAGAATGTCTAAGTGTACCTTTCCCCCAAAATCCTTGTGAACTTTAGTGTTGCTTGTATACTTGATAATTGACATTCTGACTGGGGTGAGATAAAATCTTAGAGTAGGTTTGATTTGCATTTTCCTAATTGCTAAAGGTGTTGAACTTTTATTTTATTTTTTTTATTTTTTTGGATATTTGTGTATTGATTGTATTTATTCTTCTGTGAAGTGCCTCTTTAATTCCTTAGCCCATTTATTCACTGTTTTTATTTATTTATTTGTGTGTGTGTGTATGTGTGTGTTTCTTTAGTTTTTTGAGTTCCTTATATATCCTGAAAGTTAATGCACTATCTGAAGTACATGTGATTAAGATTTTGTCCCATTCTGTAGGCTCTCTCTTCAAGTCATTGATTGTTTCCTTTGCTGAGAAGAAGCTTTTTATCTTGAATCCATCCTATTTGTTGATTCTTGATTTTAATTCTTGTGCTTCGGGAGTCTTATTAAGGAAGTTGTATCCCAGGCTGACATGGTGAAGATTTGCACCTACTTTTTCTTCTTTTAGGTGCAGTGTCTCTGTTCTAGTGTCTAAGTCTTTGATCTTTGAGATGAGTTTTGTTCAGTGTGAGGGACAGGGCTTTTATTTCATTTCATTACATGTGGCTTGATTACATTTACCCCTCACCCTCCCCCCCCAACAATTTTTTTAAGGTCAATGAGAATGAGATAGTTTTCCTGATTTTTTTTTTATCAGGTTTATTATTTAAGTATATGAAATTTATTGATTTCAGTATGCTTATCTTGCATCTTTCTGCTTTGTTAAATTTGTTTATCAGCTCCAGAAGGCTTCTGATGGTGTTTGGAGTCTTCTGGATATAGGATCATATCACAAACAGATAATTTGACTTGTCTGTTTCCTATTTGTATCCCTTTAATTTTCTTCACTTGCCTGATTGCTCTGGCTAGAGTTTCAAGAACTTTCTTAAGTCAGAAAAATGTACAGATATCCCTGTCTTATTCCTGATTTAGAGGAAATGTTTTCATTCAGATTGATGTTGGCTTTTCATTTGTCATATATATCCTTTATAATGTTGAGGTGAATTCCTTCTATCCCCAGTTCCTCCAGAGATTTTAACATGTATGGGTGCTGTATTTTGTTAAAGGCTTTTGCTGCTTTGATTCTTGCTCTTAATTCTACTCAAGTGGTGAATTTCATTCATCGATTTGCATATGTTCAACCAACCTTGCATCCTTTAGATGAAATTCACTTTATCATGTTGTATTATTTTCTTGATGTGTTTTTGAAGGTGATTTGCTAATATTTTATTAAGGATTTTTGTGTTTATGCTCATCATGGATATTAGTCTGTACTTTCCTTGATGTATCTTTTTCAGGTGTTGATATCAGTGTAATGTTGGCTTTATATGATGAATTTGAAAGTGTTCCTTCCCTTCCTATTTCAAGGAATAATTAGAGGAAGCTTGGAATTATTTCTTTTCTTTGCTTTTTTTTGTGGGGGGGCAGAATGGGGGTAAAAAGGGATTGAACCCAGTGTTCTTAACAACTGAGAAAATTCCCAGTCTTTTTTTTACATTTTATTTTGAGACAGGGTCTTTTTAAGTTGCTTATAGTCTTGTTATGTTCTGAGGCTAGTTTGAACTTGCAGTCCTCTTGCTTCAGCCTCCCAAGCTGCTGAGATTATATGTGTGCACTACTGCACCCTGTTTGTTGTTTGTTTTCTGTTGCTTTTTGTTTGATTGTTTTTTTTTTTTTTTTTTTTTTTTTTTTGTTTTCACAGGGAGGGAAACACTAGTTCATCTTTAAAAGTTTGAGGGAATAACTGAGTATCCATCTGGTCTTGTGCTTTTCTTTTTTTTGGAAATTTTACTTGCTGCTTAAATCTCACTGCTTGATATTGGTATATTTAGGTTTACTACATCCTCGTGGTTCAATTTGAGTAGTTCATATGTGTGTAGAAATTTGTCAATATCTTCTAGGTTTTCCTGTTTATAGGAGTATACATTTTCAAAATAATTTCTAATGTTCATCTGGATTTTAGAAGTGTTCATGGTGATATCTTCTTTTTCATTTTTAAGTTTGTTGATTTGGGTCTTCTCTCTTTTTGTTAGGGATGTTCAATTTTACTTATCTTTTCAAAAACCAACTCTTCACTTCATTGATCTTTGGTATCTTTTTAATTCTCAATTTCATTAATTTTGGCTCTGATCCTAATAATTTTTTGTCTTTTACTGGTTTTGGAATCAGTTTTTTCTTCTTTTTCTAGGGTTTTGAGGTGTACCATTATATTATTTATTATAGTTTTGAAGGAGCCCTAATTAAGGAGATAGCTAAGATTGCGGTTAGCTGAGAGCCATAAATTATGTTCAAAGTTCCACCTGATATTCATACATTTATCAAAGAATCTTTGTATGACCATGAACACTGTGTGACGCACCTGTAAGCTCAAGCTATAAGCACTTGTCCTTGTTAAAGCTAAATAAATATAATTGGGTGAGGTTGGTTAGAGTTGTTGGAAGAAGAAGTTGGATGGTTGGACGTAGTTGGAGCTGGTTGGAGTGTGGAAGAAGTTTGTTGGAGTTTGTGGTTGGAGTTGGAGAGTTTGCTGAAGCCGGAGAGAGAAGAAGAATAAAAGACCCTTTTTCATTTTTATCCTGCCACTGAATTTTCTCCCGTGGCATCGTTGCTCCAAGCGACATTCGCTTCAGGCAGCAACAAGTGGTGGCCCATACGGGAAATTCGGTCAGCAGGTAAGAAATAAGAAAATTTTAAAAATGGGAGCAAAAATAACAAAAGGTCGGATAATAAAAGCATGGATAAATTTTTTGACATTGCAGACTCAGTGGATAGTGAGGAAAGTGAACAAGAAAGCATAGCCTCTGACTCAGTTAAGACCAGCCAGGAGAGTAGTGATATAAATTCAAAAGTAAGAGCTGCAAAAGCCATCAGAAACTTATTGAAATTAGCCAAGGAGTATGTACTCTCCTTAGAAGCTGAAACTCAGGATACTGGTAAAAGTGATAGTAAAAAGAAGGAGCCAAATAACTGTGAAAGTAAGTCCTCCTCCACTAAGCCGGTTAGGAATTATAAAAGTAGTAGTGAAGAGGAATCTAAAAGTGATTCTGGGAGCTCAGTCTCCAATAAAAAGAACAAAAAGAAATTAAAAAGGAGAAAGGACCGTCAAGTAGAGGAACCACTAGTGCCCTCTGCTCCCTCATGTGTAGAATCCCTACCAGAAACAATGAGGAGTATTTTTGAGTGTGTGTGTGCCCTTAAGGTAGAGATTGGTGGCCTTTCTGAGCGCTTATATGCTCTCAAACACCAAAAACCCCAGGAACATTTGGACCTGCCAGTATTTCAAAATGAAGAGGGGCAAAGGTATCACTAATCCATCGACTTTAATACAATAAAGAATTTTAAAGAGGTGGTAATGACCTATGAGCCTTAAGCCCCATTCATATTAAGTATGATAAAGTCACTTAACACCCTAATCTTAGCCCCCTCAGATTGGAAGGGATTATGCAAGCGGTACTAAGTGGGCGACAATACCTAATCTAAAAGACTCAATTCCAGGAACTTTGTTTAGAAGCAGCAAAGAGAAATGCTGCAGTAGGCTTCCCAGAAAGAAATGTGGATATGCTAACAGGTGAAGGACAGTTCGCTGAACTACAAATCCAGCTAACATATGACCCCGGTGTGTATGCCCAGATATATATAGCAGGTGTTAAAGCCTGGAAGACCTTATCAGGAACAGGTGATTTGCAGGGCAGCCTATCAAAAGTAATACAAGGGCCTAATGAACCGTATGCTGATTTTGCAGATAGACTCTTAAGAATGGCGGGTAGAGTATTCGGGGACGTTGAGCAAGCAATGCCCCTAGTAGTCCAATTAGTATACGAAATGCAAATAAATATTGCAAAGAGGTGATAAGACTTTGGAGAAATAAAAAAGACTTATCAATTTATATCAGACTGTGCAAAGACATTAACAAGGCTGTTATCACAGGCAACATAATTTCTGCAGCAATGAGAGGTCCCTCTCCTCAAAATTCCACAAGGGCTCAACCTAGAACAGGATATTCCAGACAAAATTATCATAATCAACCAAGATATTCTAAGCAATATCCCCCAAGGGAAATAAGATCAAGCTCATACCGTGCTTCAGGCCGATGCCCCAGGTGTAAATAGGGTACACATTGGGCCAATCAATGCCATTCCAGATATGATATTTATGGAAATGATTTGTGCAGGATTTCAAAAAATGGGGCACAGGGCCCAATGACAAAGGGCCCACAAATGTAGGAGGCATTAGAGGAAGAATGTCCTCAAATACAAATGATTCCTCATCACAATCCCTCCTACCCATTGAATCACTTGTTAGAGGGACAAGAGGAAGTGCAGGACTAGACCTCTGTTCCACCACCCGGATAGTGCTAACACCTGAAATGGGGGTTCAGCTGATCCCTGTGGGAATCAGAGGAACTCTTTCCTCAGGAACTATGGGACTAACCCTTGGGTGTAGTTCCAAAAGCTTATTAGGTTTTCAAGTAACACCAGGTGTTATTGACTCCAATTACCAAGGAGAGATAAAAATAATGCTAAGTACACATAGAGGCATTATCTCTGTAAATCAAGGAGACAGAATTGCACAGCTGCTTCTCCTTCCCAGTTTTCACAATTCTTTCAAAAGCATGCCACAAAATAGAAATAAGAGAGGATTTGGTTCCACTGGCTCAGGACCTATGGCTTGCTGGGTTCAGGATTGTTCATGAAGGCCTATGTGCAAAATAAAAATTCAAGGTGTAGAGATGGAGGGACTGATTGATACAGAAGCTGACTCTTCCATCATAAATCTACAACAATGGCCTAAGCACTGGCCTCTGCAGAAAGCCTCAACCAGTTTAAGAGGCTTGGGATATAGTAACACCCCAGCACAAAGTGCTGTAGTCTTAAATTGGGAAGATAATGAAGGGCGTAAAGGAACATTCCAACCTTATGTTTTGACCAGCTTGCCAGTTACCCTATGGGGAAGAGATATTCTACATCAAATGGGGCTACACCTAGCAACCAAACCTGCACGTGTTAAAAATAAAAATCTAAATCGTCCTAAAAAAGGCAAAGGATATTTTTTCTAGGGGCCACTGAGAAAACAATTTTAAAAATACCATGGCTTTCTGATAAGCCAGTTTGCGTCCCTCAGTGGCCCCAATCTAAAGAAAAATTACACGTGGCCCACCAATTAATTAAAGCAAAATTAGAAGCAGGACACATAGAGTCTTCCACCTCTCCCTGGAATTCTCCCATATTTGTAATCAAGAAAAAACCTGGAAAATGGAGACTATTACAGGACCTTAGAGAAATTAACAAAACCATGCAGATTATGGGCCCTACACAACCTGGACTTCCTAATCCTGTAGCTATTCCAAAAAATTTTCCATCTTATAACTCTTGATATAAAGGATTGTTTCTTTTCCGTTCCCCTACACCCTCTGGATGCCCCCAGGTTTGCTTTTTCAATTCCTTCTATCAATAATAATGGTCCTGATAAAAGATATCAATGGAAAATATTACCGCAGGGAATGGCTAATTGCCCTACAATATGTCAAATATATGTGGACAGAGCTATCCAGCCCATTAAAAACAAATATCAAAACCTCATGTGTCTACACTACATGGATGATGTTTTGATAGCTCACCCTAATCAAGAAATCTTATTTACTATATTTAGTGAGATAACAGAAAATTTTTAAAAATATGGATTATATACAACAGAAAAAAAAGTTCAAAGCAGATCACCCATATTATATTTAGAATTTAAAATCATGGATACCTTTGTTAAACCCCCCAAAAATTTAATAAATAAAGAACATTTGACCACCCTCAATGATTTCCAAAAACTACTGGGAGACATTAATTGGCTTCGCCCTACACTATGCCTCACTACTGGACAATTAAAACCTTTATTTGATATCCTTCGCGGGAACCCTGATCCATCTTCACCGCAAACATTAACTCCTCATGCTAGGGAAGCTTTAAAATTAGTAGAACAGGCCATTGAAACATCCCATTGTGATAGATTTGATTTTGCTCAACCATTAATATTGATTATTATTTCTTCACAATATACACCCACAGGAGTATTTTGGCAACAGGGAAATATATTATGGATACATTTGCCTGTCTCTCCTAAAAGTACAATTGAGTCCTATACCTCCATGGTGGCTAAACTTATTATTCAAGGGCTTAAGACTTCTACTAAAATATTTGAAATTCATCCAGCTACTATTATTACTCCCTATTCATCGTCACAGTTTGAAAATTTGTGCTTCAATGATAATGATTGGGCTATAGCTAGATGCTCTACTTCTGCAAATTTTGATAATCATCTTCCTAAGTCTCCTATACTATCTTTTTGTATCAATCATCCTATTATATTTCCACAGGTAATAAAAAATCAACCTATTCCTAAAGCATTTAATGTATTTACAGATGAATCCTCTAATGGTACTGCTGCAGTAGTCACTCAAAATGAAAATATGATTCATATTACTGGTCAAAAATCAGCTTAATTATTGGAACTCAAAGCTATTATAATAGCTCTAGAAAATTTTAAAGAACAGCCTATGAATATTTTTTCAGACAGCCACTATATTGTACATGCTGTCCCTAAATTGGAGGTAGCAGGCCCAATAGCACCACAAACCCAGCTTTTAAATTGTTTTCTCAAATCCAAAATCTCCTATGGCAACAAAAATAACCTTTATTTATAGGTCATATAAGAGCTCACACACTAATCTGCCTGGTCCTCTCCATGAAGGTAATCAAAAGGCTGATGTCCTCACTAAAACAATATTTATATTTACTACAGTACAACAAGCTACCTTATTTCATACCCAGTTCCACGTCAATAGCACTACCTTAAGACAAATGTTTAAAATCACGAAGGAGCAAACTCGTAGAATTGTGAAGGATTGTCCATCTTGTGTAACACATTTGCCCAATCCACATTATGGGGTTAACCCACGAGGTTTGATGCCCAATCATTTGTGGCAGATGGATGTCACTCATGAGCCAAGTTTTGGAAAGTTACGATTCATTTATGTCACCATAGATACATGCTCAGGCATGATTTTTGCTTCCTTACATTCTGGAGAAAAAGTTAAAGATGTTACATCTCATTTTCTGCAAGCTTTTGCTGCATTGGGCATCCCCAAAATGCTTAAAATAGAGAATGGCCCTGCATGTACATCCACATCCTTCAAACAATTTTGTACAAAATTCAATATAATTCACAAAACATGTATCGCTTATAATCCTCAGGGACAAGGAATAATTGAAAGAGCAAATCAGACACTCAAAAATATGTTATTAAAGCAAAAAGAAGGAAACAGAAAAAATCCTAAGGACAGATTGGCAGCTGCCCTGTTTACCCTAAATTTCTTAACTTTAGATTCTAATGGATATTTGGCTGGAGATAGACACTGGAACCCACACCAACAACATAAACCTTTGGTTTACTGGAAGGATGTTCTTTCAGGTACATGGAAGGGTCCAGACCCAGTATTAATTTGGGGGAGAGGATCGGTTTGTGTTTTTCCAAAGCATGAATCCTCCCCAATATGGATACCATCTAGATTAATAAAACAGGTATCAAATCAAAGGGATCAAGATGAAGTTGTTGAGGAATCAAGATTAAATAAACAAGTACAAAATCAAGAGGACCAAGATAAAGGTATGGAATGATTCCCTTAAAAGACTCCTCCAATAAATTCAACTTAAGTCTCATTCCTCCCGGCCGGGATAAGTAGATCTCTCTTTAGTGTGTACACAATTGTATTTTTTTCTTTTATATATGTCTTTATGACTGTGCATTTGTCTAAATTTCATGTTAATGTGATGTCACAAATATATGTTTATATGTGTGTTTGTCCAGTGTGACGTCACAAATAACAAAGTGCTTATGAAAAAAAATAATAGATAGATAGATAGATAGATAGATAGATAGATAAAAAAATAAAAATATATAGATAGATAGACATGGATCCAAATAACATTTAAGTTTAGAATATTCTAATTAGATAATCATTAAAGTGACAATCAATTTTGAATTATAGGTGTCTCTAAGACTTCTCTTCAGCTATGAATATGACTAATGCTGTATAACCTGATATTTTGGTATTTGACATTGGGATTGTTTATTTGTAATTGACTTTATTTGTTTAATAGCTGATTAATTTGAATTATTTCAACAGGTATAGGATTGCTGTGTATGCAGAGACTCGAGGTTTCCAGCTAACAAATTATTCTTCTAAGTGCCTTTAGCTTTTCCTTAATCTATCTTTAATGCAGTAAACACCCTCAGTTTTTCTTTAATTTATTCTGAATGTGATATTTTGCCAGCTTATGTTTGTGGGAGCTTAAGCAGCAATGTGTGAGAGCAGAGATCAACTTTATTTTTCAAATCTAATAATTCTATTTTTTTAGTTTGACAGCTCACCTCTTGACTCAGTGCTAGAATAGCACTGCCTTTCCCTTAATAATGGATGCTTGAGTTTTAAGGTAGCGGGCCCTGAAGATTTGCCGGTGGCATTGTCTAGACATAAAAAAAAACGGCTGCTGCTACAACTGCAGGGATTGCGGTCACTGCAAGCATCCCTGCTGCTCAAGCATCGAACAACCTCACCAGCAGTGTGGGCTCTGCTCTGCATGCATGGGGCCTCCTGGATCAACGTGTTATAAGAAGTGGATATTTTGATTTTTCATTGTTTAGGACATTTTGGGACAATGCCTTGTGGGTATTTGTCTAGTGAACTCAGTGCATTACTTGATGGAACTTAGGGCAGCTGATTTGTGTAATGAACTTTATACGCTATGGAACTTGGCTCGTCAGCAGAAGGCTTGTCACCTTAAAACCGCAGCATCTCCTCAGGATCGGACGGCTGTCAGTCAACACACACAGTCAATCCTGAAGGGCTCGATTGGATGGCTGGTTAGCCTATGACAGGTAAGATCCCCAGAGGGGGACAACCTAAGACAGGCACAGTCACACAGGACAGTCTCATGTGGCTGACATATCAACTTAAGACAGGAGTCAAGGGCACAGCCTTGATTATCCGATGATGGGTAAGAATGTTGGTTGCACATAGACGTCCTAGAGTATCCCCTCTTTTAAAACAAAAGGGGGAAAATGAAGGAGCCCTAATTACGGAGATAGCTAAGATTGCGGTTAGCTGTCAGCAATAAAAGATGTTCAAAGTTCCACCTGATATTCATACATTTATCAAAGAATCTTTGTATGCCCATGAACACTGTGTAACACACCTGTAAGCTCAAGCTGTAAGCACTTGTCCTTGTTAAAGCTAAATGTATATAACGGGGTGAGGTTGGTTAGAGGTTGTTGGAAGAAGAAGGTGGAAGGTTGGAAGTAGTTGGAGCTGGTTGGAGTGTGGAAAGAGTTTGTTGGAGTTTGTGGTTGGAGTTGGAGAGTTTGCTGAAGCTGGAGAGAGAAGAAGAATAAAAGACCCTTTTTCATTTTCATCCTGCCTCCGACTTTTCTCCCGTGGCGTCATTGCTCCAAGCAGTATTCGCTTCAGGCAGCAACAGAATTTTTTTCTATTTTCAATGCAGACACTCCATTTTATAAAATGGCCTGTTATAAATGCCATCATACTGTCACAGATATTTTGATATATTGTAGCTCTATTCTCTTTTTCTTCAAGAATTCGTTTTTCTCCCTTGGTTTCTTCTATGACCCCATTCATCATTTAAAAATGTATCATTTAATCTGCAGATATTAAAATCATTTGTGTTTATGTCATTACTAATTTCTAATTTTAATCAATGATGAACTGATAGGATGCAAGGAATTACCTCTGTATTTTTTGTAATTGCTAAGATTTGTTTGGTGTCATAAAATATGGGCTGTTTTTGAAAGGGTTACATATGCAGCTGAGAAGAAAGAAAATTTAGTTGATGATGGATGCAATATTTTATATGTATTTCTTATATTTACTAGATTGACTTTTTTTGTTTTGTCTTTTAGTTCTGACAAGTCCTTACTTGGTTTGTGGTGGATTACCTATCTATTTGTGTAAGAGGTGTGTTGAAATAACCCATTATTAATGTACTGGGGTCTATTTTATTCTTTATATTGAGTAGAGCTAGTCTGATATGTGTAGGAGCACAAATATTTGGGGCATAAATATTTAAATTAATTATATGTCTTTGTTGGATGATTCCCTTAACTAATATGAAGTGACCTTTTTTGTTTTTTTCTGAATAATTGCAGCTGAAAGTCTATTTTGTCAGATATGAGAGTAGCTTCTCTTGCTTTTTTAAATTCTTTATTAAAAGTATTTAACTATTTCCACTGAGGTAGCTGTAGTTGACTATTTACATTCCATACCAAACTATCCTTCTGCTCCTTACTGTGCCTCTTAGGAGTCAAGACTGGTTAAGAAAGATTCAGCCCAACCTTCTTTTGTGAGTTTTGCCACTCCACCTGCTGGAAAAAATTGAGAGTGCAGCCAGGTGAACCTGCTCTCAGCTTCTCTGCTTACCCATCAGTCAGTACAGTAAGAATGGAACAGGAAAGACCTTCTACTGGGATCTTGTCCAGAGCTCTTCCTAGTTAAAAGTGTGCCTTTGGATCTTTGTTAGGTTTATGTACTCTGGAGAGATTAAATCCTTGCACCCCTAGGTGTAAGTAGAAGTTGACTCACCTGGGCATATAAAACTCTATTGTCTCCAATCTACTCAGGGTGGATTGACAGACCTCTGGCTGGATGGTGCAAAGCAAGATTCCTGTAGCTCATGTGCCACCCAAATTTGGGTTTCCAAGTCTTCCCCCCTCCATGTAATCCCACCCACTTGATCAATCACCATTTTCACTTTGCAGTTGATAATTTGTGCCACAGAGATCTAAAGGAAATTAGATTGCATTCTTCTGTCCCTTTTGTAATCACTCTTTTGTTACCCAATGTACTCCCACCTGCACAATGTCCCTTACACTTTTCCACTAGTCATTCATGTGCCAGTGGAATTAAACAGCAAACAGGATGCATTTGTGATTTTCCAGCTGTGCTGTAGGTCATGCATTAAACACTGGCTGACACAGAGTGGAAGAATCTCTTAAGCACTCTCAGGTCCCCAAAGTATTACAACTCAGTATAAACCACTTGAGCTGGGTCTCCTCCTCACCTTGAAAGTGAGAAACACAGAGCACTCTTTGTGTGCTAATTTGTCCACTGTGTCTCTTTCCATTTGTGTTGCCCTCCCCTTTGCAGTGACACAGTGCCAATGTTTCTGCCAGACTTTGCTCTAGTTTCTTATATTTTCTGTTCACTGTACCAGAATGTCTGGGCTTCTCCAAACCTTGGACATACACATAATGATTTATAATTTTTTTCTTCAGACACTTAGCTGATTATGAAGCCGTATACCCGTCATTCAAATTCCAAACAGCAGAGCACATGGAAAGTTTCTCCTTCCTCTACTCTGCCATCTTGCCCATCCCCCCAAAAAGCAAATTGTTTTTAAAAGCCATGAAATGTTATCATGGACTCAACAATGGTAAAAATTTAAGGAAAGGGAAAATTCTTCCAAAAAGAGTGAAACAGTCACTGAAACCACCACCAAAATTTTTCCTAAGCACCATACCCACCACTGGGTATGGTGGTGTATACCTGTCACTCCAGAGACTGAGGAGGCTAAAGCAGGAGAATTACAAGCTTGAAGCCAGCTCAACTAAGCAAGGCCCCAAGCAAATTAGTGAGATCCTCACTCAAAATAAAAATAAAAATGCCCAGAAATGGGACTTAATGGAACAGTGTCCCTGGCAACACAATGAAAGTTTTAAAAATTAGTCCTATAAATTTCAGAGGCAATTTTTAAACTTTTTTTTTTGTCACTGGCAAAGGGTCAAACATCTGCTAGTTATTACAGAGAATCTTCTCTTCAAGTTCTCCTGTATCATTGCCTTCCTAGGAATTCCCTAATGGCTAGAGAAAAGACTATTAGTCAAAAGTGTAAATTTCAGAGTTCTTTACCTAGACATAAATTTTGAATTCAGCCAATTGTCAAAGGATTTCAAAGAACTAAAACCATAAAATTAGACATCAGTGTATTCTAAAATATATATACAGAACAAAATAAAACTCAGAATTCCTTTTGAAGTAACTTTACTTGTATGCAGATCTGAAGGATACAAATGTCTTCCAACATCCCAAGCTTTTAATTGCCAGTAAACAGGACAGAAATACTATTCTTAAAATCCCTCACACCTTCTCTGGGGCTTCTTGTGGTCTGGTCTCCCTGGCCAGTTTTCTCTTCAGAATGGGTATTTATTCAAGTTTTCAGATCCCAGAACAAATGACAATGCTGTAGAACTATGGATTACCCTTGCATGCTTCTTTGACCTTCCCAGTTCTTCTCCTCTAGATTTTCATGACCATGGTGAAAGGCCACTGAATCAGGCTCCAAAATGGCAAATTTCCCTTATTATCTCAGGGCCTGGCATCCTGGGACAAATTGCTATTGTTCCCTGCCTCTCTCATGTGAGTCCAGAAGAAAAATCCTGGGAGCCTCTGAAGTAACTGTTTCATTTGAGTTAACAATTTTATAAACAAATAAAATGGGTTCATGTCTTTGTGTTTGCAAAACCACAAATCCAAACCAGGACATCAAACAATGGAGAACAATTTACTATATGCAATAGGTAAGGAAAGAACTAAGGTTATTTGAAAAATGATGCACTCTCCAAACAAAGAAAGTGTGGGATTTTATTTTTACAGCCTATACATATTCATATGGGAAATCATGTGGGGCCCTATGCTAATCAGATTTCCATCAGTTTTCCCATAACTATGGGCCTCCCATTGTGAAAGAGTGATGATGGAGCAAAGCTGCTCAGCTCATTACACCTGGGAAGCAGAGAGAGAGAGAAGGGGCCAGAGACAAGATACATCATGTGAGGAAATGACGAACTCCTCCAATGTGGTCCCTCAGCCTAATGTTTCCAACACTTCTCAATAGTGCCACTAGTAGAGGACAAAACCTTCAACTCATGAGACCCTGGGCAAATACCAGATCCAACCTCTAACCAGGGAGGTCACATTTCTGAGCATACTCAGTGCAGGGTCACAGATAATAGGTTCCATAAGAAAAAATGTTGGACACAAACACATCTGGTTGTTCTGAGTTCAATTTTATGAGAGAGTTTTTACTCTCAGGTGCCTAAAAGAACAAGTCAGAGTGAGTTGGTGACCTTGGCTGGTTCCTCATAAGGTTTTCCAAAGAGCTTTAGCTGAAATAAATAGAAAGAAGAAAGTAAACTCATTAGTGCTTCAAAGGTACAGAAGCTTTGTCCCTCTTAAGTATAGGAATTTTCCCTACAAATAGATGCCTGCTTCACTTGGTGACTAATAGAAAGAAATGTCATCAAGATGGTGAATAGGAAGAATTGGACACTCTTTTCCACCCTGGACACAACAATTCCCCAAAACCTGGACAGATTCCTTTTAGGAGATATTCAGAGACTGACTGAGGAACTCCTACACCCCAAGTAAAGGCAAAGTCAGCCATATTAAAGCCAGTAGAAAAAGATCTACACCCTGAGTTCAAAGCTCTTTTCTTTCTCCTCTCCTTTCAATTGCAAGTATAAATTTGATTTCCCCACCCCTGTTCCATATCTTAATGACTCACAATGAAGTTAGATAAAAGCAGTAACTTTTTGCCTATACATACTCCACTTCCAGGCTATGGGAAAGCTCCCAATTATAAGATAGTTATAAAAGTTTAAAGGAGAGACTGGCTGTTGCAGAAACCATGCAAAACCTTCAAATAGCAAACTTCTGAACAATCACCTTTTCTTAGATTCACAGGATGAAAACTCAGTATCCTTGGTGCCAAGATAAAATATTCACAACCCATATTCAAAAGCTGACCTTCTCAAATGTAATGAAATATCATGGTGCTCACCTAATTAAGAGTGATATAATAGTGAAAGCGGTCTCTCAAAGTATGCCAAAGAACGTATAGGAGCACAGACAGAAGAAGGAAGAAAGAAGAGAGAAGAAAGAAGCTCTAATCTTTCTTACAATCTCATTTCCTTATGAAGCTGAGGCAAAAGTATCACAAGTTCAAGGCCAGCCACTCTAATCAAGGCTCACTCTACTAGAAGCAGTGACACCATGTCTTAAGATAAAAATGGACTTGGATAGGGATGTACCATCAGTGGTTGGAAGCTTTCCTGGAAGCTTTCCTCAAGCTCAATGCCCTTGGGTTTGAACCCCAGAATCACTAAATAAAGCAACCCTCAAAGCAAATAACATTTAATAAAATCATGGAGAAAAGCAGGAGAAACTATGAAATTTTAGCAGAAACACTGACATTTAAGAAGAAAAAGAACTCAAATAAGCAACATTGCAACCCGATTTTTTACCTTAAGTCACGAGAAAAAGATGAATAACCTAAATAAATTAGCAAATAAAAGAAAATAATAAACACTAGACTGGGAAAAAAGTAGATATTTGGAGTAAAATACAAGAAAACAAAAACAAATAGAGCTGGAATTTTTATGAGATTAAAAAACTGAAAATCCCTTAGCTACAATTACTAAGAAAAAAACAAGAAATCTCAAATAATTAAAGTCATAAATAAAGGAGGATACATTAGAATTAATACCTAACAATGAGAAACATTAAAGAGATTACTGTGTGGAATTATATGCCAATAAAATAAATACCACAGAAGTTAATATGCTCCAAGAAACATAGCATGCACAGACAAACACGTGAAGAAATAAAAATCTGCACAGGACTTTAATTTGTAAAGAGATCTTATCAATGGTCAATTGAATCCAAGTGTTTCACTGGAGTATTCTATCACACTTTTTTTTTAAAATGCCATAAATCCTTCTTAGTCTCTTCAAAAAATATATAACAGGAAGTAATACTTCCAAACTCATTCTACAAGGTCGGAATTACCCAGATTTCAGAACCAGACAAAGACACAACAAGAAAAGAAAAGTAATAGTCCAACAAATTCTGAATAATCTAGGAACAATATCATCAAAAAAATTCTAAGAAACTGAATTCAACAACATAGTTTTAAAATTATAGGGCTGGCAATATAACTCAGTAAGAAGGTATTTACTTAACTTGCATGAGGCACTGGGTTTTATCCTCAACACACCACACACACACACACACACACACACACAGAAAACAATTGTACATATAGAAAACAATTGTGGAATTTGCTCTTGAAATGAAAGGATGGTTCGACATGTGAAAAATCAATGAAATCTACTACATTCATGAAAGAAAAGACAGAAGCCACATGATTATTTCCGCTGATGCAGTGTGGAAAAATACTTGAAAAAATTCAACACTGATTCATGATAAAAAACAATTAACAAAGCAGGAATAGAAGGAAAGAGACTCAGCATAATGAAAATGATATCAGAAAAGCCTAAAGCTGACATCATACTCAATGGTATAAGACTGGAAGCCTCTCCTCTTGGATCACAAAGGGAAAAAGATGTCCAATCTTTCCACTTCTCTTCAACATTGTACTAAAAGTTCTATGAGCAAGAAAGAAAAAAAAGAACAGACATCCAAATTTGAATAGAACTAAAATTCTTTGTTCATAGATGACATGATTGCACAAGAGAAAAATGTAAATCTTCCACCCAAAATGTTCAGAATTAATTAAAAATTTCATCAAAATTTTAGGATAAAAATTGGTTGTATTTCTACATACTACCAATAAACAGTACAAAAGAGAAATGAAGAAATAAATCTAATTACAAAGTCATCAAAAACAAGTAAAATCCTTAACAAACTTACCAAATAGACAAAAGATTCAAATACTCAAAATTTCAGAACATTCTTGAAAGCAATTGAATGAGATGCAAATAAGTATAATGTTGTTTGTGTTCAAGGAGTGAAAGACTTGATATTGATAATATTTTCATATAACCCATTGTGCTGTACAGATTCAATGCAATCCTTATCAAAATGTCAGTGTCATTTTTGTACAAAGAGGAAAAAACTACATAAAATTTGCATGTAACCTCAAATATTCTGAATTGGCAAAGCAAATTAAAATGGAAGAACTAAGAGATCTCACAAATTCTAAATCCAACACTTAACAATTCTTCAGTAACTAAAACTATGGCACTGGCATGAATACAAACTCAGAGCCAATGAAACAGAACAGTCAGACAGAAATAAACCCATTTGTGTATGGGAGAATGGTCTTCAACAAGGGTGTCAAAGTATACAATGGGGAAAGGGCAGAATCTTCAACATATAGTATAGGAAAATTTGATGTTCACTTTGAAAGAATAAAGTTAGATCCTTACCTTACACCAGATGTAAAAATTAACTTAAAATAGAGAAAAAAATTTAAACTAAGGCCTGAAGATATAAAAATACTATCAGAAATAATAGTTTCATAACATTTGCATTGGTCATGGTCTCTCAGATTGAATTAAAAGCACAGGGAACAAAAGAAAAATGAGACAAATATGATCACATCACACATGAAAATGTAGGCTAGGGATGCAGTCCATTGGGAAGTATGAGCTTAGCATGCATAATACCCTGGGTTCAAGCCCCAGCAAATACACAACACACACACACACACCACACACACACACACACACACACACACACACACACACACTACTGATTCTGTTTCTTTTATTGAACCATTATTTATACATATTTTGATCCCTCTTACGGGCAAAAGCTTTTGGGTTTGACACAGAATAGTTATACAAATTTAGGTAGAAGTATGACTTTGATATTGTCCTTAGTTTAAGAACATGTTCTTATTTAAAATATGGCTTCAAAAGATATATATGGGTGCCATGTTGACATGGTGTCACACCTTTATTTTACTATATGTGCTGCAGAAGGAAGCACCTTTAAAAAAAAAAAAACAATGTTTGAATTAAAATTCCTACTGAAAAATAATTTTAGTTGTCTACACTGTTAGAAGGAAAACAGTGTGTGCTTTTGGTACAACTGATAAGATTGAGATATTTAAGATGACAGAGAAAATAAGACAAAATATTGGGGGATGACAAATGTCCTCTACAGCTAAACTCAGTAAGCTACATTAATTAACTTGTATTGAGTGTGTTACATGTTTCTGTGTATAATCCATGTGTGTTGCTACCAAAAAAAAAAAAAAAAAACAAAACAAACAAACAAACAGGCTTGACCTAAAGTAATATATTTTTGAATAAAGAAATAATAGTCTCTGGCCCCACAGAATCTTATCCAGATGACAAAATGCCCCTCTAATGCCCCTACAAATGAGACCATGTATGGTAAAGGAAAGCCAAGAATCTAGATTGGGTGCCTCACTCATGGAGCAAAAGTTAACCAAATCAGTTGAAAACAGTTAAGGATGCTGAAAATATGTCCCGAACAACATCTTGGTATTATATTAGTGCTGTATCCTACCCTTATCTTTTGTACCACAAAAAATCATTTTATTTTATTTTTATTTTAGTGGCCCAATTCCTGTTCCTATTATATAATGATAATGTGTTCTACTGATAATTTTGTTCTTGGATATCTAGTAGAAAAAAAGGTTTATGTGAATTTGTACGAACTTGAAAGTGTTATAGAAATTTGAGCCCAAACTCTTTTGGACAGTATTCCCTACTCTTTGAGACAAAGATGAAGAAGATTATATTTTGTACTTAAGTAACTGCCATAGTTGTTCTTGAGAGTCCACCAAAGGCCCAGGTGTTCAAGGCTGGTCCCTACTGTGGTGGTCTCGGGAGGGGATGAACCTTACAGAGCTGAGGCCTAGAGGAGAGTCTTTGGTCATTTAGAGTGTGCTCTCAAAGATGAGCAGTTTTGTTCAACACATGCTCTCACCATAAAGTGCTGCCTCTCTACAGGCCCAAAAGAAATAGGGACAAATGATTGTGGAGTGAAAAATCCAAAACTATGAGCCAAAGTAACCCTTTCTTTTTATAATTTGATTATCTCAGGTATCTGTTATAGTGACAGGAAGCTGACAGAACATTGATGAAAACTAATAATCCTGACTGAATAAATGGACTATGATCTCCTTGATGAAGGCAAATCTTTCTTGCCTATCTTCATAGGTCCAGCCTGGTCAGGCTATGTCTTTTAAGGATTGTAGACTTAACAGCTTTGAATTCAAGCTTTTTTTCTGTGACTTTAATCAGCCAATGAAATATCAGTAGATAGCATTACGTAAAATGATGGGAAAAATTTACCATGTATTTGGGTCTTTTTTTCCCTTTTTACTATTTTTGTTTACAAGTAACAATTGTGTTGGATTTGTAAACAGCAAAGTAATATCTGCAGTTTATTTATTTATTTATTTTTTTTAAATAATATTCAAGTTTATTTGGATTGACTATTATAGTAACAAAGCCAGAGAAGTTATTAAAGGCCACAAACACTAAAACCTTTTCATTTCATACATACAGTTTT